>JABVXU010000050.1:0-243097 GCA_013365365.1 Cruorifilaria tuberocauda
TTAATGGAATAAAATTAATTAACCGCATAACAAAGACAATCCTTTGTAAAATGCTGATAAATGATAAACTAACGAGATTGGTATCCAGCTGGTCTTTTGAAGGGAGTGTATCGGCACCTATTAAATGGGCCATACAAAGTAACCGTTGTTGCCAACCATAAACCAATATCATTGATAACAATAACGAAGCACTATGTGCCACCTGTATAATATATTTTGTACCATCACGAGAATCTACTAATCTGAAATTATTATCGGTAAATTTGATCTTCAAAAAAATATTATTTTTTTATTTAAACTTTTTTGTAAACTAATTCAAAGTTTGTTTATGTTCCATCCTCTATTAATTGTTCTGTTTATTAAGCTATCTACAAATTGAAAGAAAAAAACAAACGTATGTGTTGCTAAATGAATTGTTGCTGATGACTGCAAAGCAGCGCGGTTTAGGGATGCCGATTGACATAAAAACCATAAACGACTTTCCGGAATCAGTTCTTGTTGTACAAACTCACCAACAATAAGTTGTAGTTCGCGGTTCACCGACAGGCTATAATTTAATTCAGTAGAAAATAATATGGGAATTAATTTAAAGGGTAGACGATTACGAAAAAAGTCGTATTCGATATATCTAGCCAAAAATGTACGCTAACATTATATTTTGAAAAATAAGTAAGTTGGAAGGATGCTTTTACATACTTTGTGGTAATGCTGACCTTTGCTCGCAAATCTCGATCCAACTCACGACTTTTTACAATGACTTGAGCAACGTTTTGGGATACTTTTGAGTTCGGAAGTGGAAGCAACTATAAATTTCCACACGTGTAATAAAGAGGATTTCATTAAAACGAACAAGTAATGGAATTTCGGCAGTTCAATAGCAGTTAAATGCATCAGATTTTTGAAAATTAGATAAATTAAACTGAGAAAATAAAGGATTTACAGTATGGGTGGTCATAAATCAGGCATACATATTATTTAAGCAAATAATGGAGCAATAATAATTTGAAATGAAATTATACTTACTTGTTCTAACGAAACAAGTCCAGTTAACTTGATCACATCTTTTTTTTGTAGAAATACCTTGTCGAAAAGTTCCAATTCAAGATGCAATTCTTTAGGATTGCATCGTTCAAATGGGAATTTCACAACTGATGAACTCGCAGAATTTTCGGTTGGCTGCCAAACCAATGAGAAACCGGATTTTGTCACCTGATTTAAAAAAAAAGGAAATTATTGAGCTGCAAGCTGGAGAAATTCTAGAAAAAGTAAAACTTTGAAGTTTTCAGTAATGTCACCTGTTTTGAAGTGAGATCTGCATTAAATGTCGTAACTTTTTTGTTCCCGTACAACAATTTCAAGCGAACTTGCGCTCGTTGCAATGGAATTTCACGGAGAGTAATTGATGGTATATGCATTTGACCATAAGTAATGCTACTCAAATCTTGCGTTTCAAAGCCCAAAAAAGACGGCGCTGGATGTCCTCTAAAATGAAAAATTGTAGTTCACAGAATTGAAGTTTCTCTCAACTAATTTTTCGGCAGTAATGAAATATTTGTAAATGGCTTCGCAATGGTGCATCGCTACATAACGGAAATTAAGACTGTAAGCAAGTGATTCAAACAGATAACTCTTGAATTGCTTGTAAAATATCTCATGAATTAATTGGTTTTTTAATAAAACAGCGAAAATTTAGACTTATAGGTTGACAATAGGATGTAAGAATTAATTTTCAAGCAAATTTAACTTGAAGCGAATTTTGCCAATTGTTTAAACTTCAAAAATAATGAGCATGATACCTGTACATTGAACCTCCACGCCAAAATCCGGTTTGAAAATGCGCAGCCCAAAGACGCTTCGTCATCGCTTCACCTTTCAGTAGCTTACTATTCTTGTTACGATCATTCACCGTATCATCATGTTTCATCAACCAACCAAAAATTGCTGTACAGTCACGTAGGTAACAATGTGGATGAACCTAAATTAACAAAATATAGAAACTTTTTGTTTAAAAATATTTTAAAACAAAGAACCTGATGCGTATGCCACACAATATCGAAATCATAGCAAGGTGTCAAAAATTGATCCGTATAAGTTTGTTTCAGCAATAAAAAATTGAGGTATCGTTCTACAGCATCGCCAATAAATTTTGGTGATGTATAGTGTGGCAGTGAGATCTGAAAAAATCGAGCAAATCTGTCGAAAACTAATGAAGGTAGGAAAACTTCAAGCTCAAAATTTCATTGAAAAATGATTGTAGAATCATTTGAAATAGTTTGTTTTGAAAATTCTTAATGATTTCAAAATAAAAAAAGACCACTCTGCAAAAAATATTACCTGATAATTAAAATTGCGCTGTCGTTGTGCAGCAGCGGCAATGTCATATGATGATCTTGATTGATACGGCTGATGGCTATTCACTTTAGAATTCAAAAAATCATAAGGTTCGTCACCACAAAAGCTTTGCCAAATACTAATAGATTGTTCGTATCTCTGTTGAATTTCATCCGAACTGAGTAATTTGTGATCAATCATTGTTCCACATATTGTTTCGCAATCCTGAAATTGCTTACAATAATATTACTATTATTATCGCTGTATAATGCATCATTCATATCAATCAATTCATGATTTAGACCTTTTGGCAGAGACGAAAATGTTCAAAATGTGAAGGAGCATTCTTATTGATATTTCAAGCATGCTTAGTGGATTGATAGATTATGAAAAACTGAAACATAATGAACAGATGATCGAATGAGTTAAAATGAAATGCTATTTAAAAAAGTTCTGATAGGCGAACCTGCTGATAATGTACTGGACTAAGCATATGACAATGCCATACCCAGTGAATATCCAACGGTGGTATGATTCTCACATCTGGCCGAGCTGCCTACAAAAAATTTTTCAACAAGCAGGCGAAATCTTATATACAAACTGATATCATAGATAATTTATGCTTCTAGCTAACCGAATTGCATCGTACATATTTCTACAGTAAAGATAAATTAAAATGCAATCATTTAATACAATCATATCAATTATTTTTTTTTAAATAATTCATTGATTTGATCATCAATATAAAAATAGATATTACTAAGTTGATGAGTTCAAATTATTCTAGTTGATGATTCTATCTCTCAAAAATACACTCTTTCTATTTTCTCAAAGACAGGTAATTTTGATTTTATGATTCTCTCTTCGTGGTTAAAATTAATAGTGAGTAAAATCATCATTGCTAACTTGACGAACAATTTCCCAGCATACTTATTGTTGCCTCATTTCATTTATAGATTTCCATACCATTTATGAAACTAAATATTTATGGCTCAAATTTGAGTACTGTTCTCAAAATGTAATTATAAGCCAGAATTTGTGTAATTTTTTCAAAATCTTTGTTTTTATTTTTCAAGTCCTGAAAAATAATAATGATAAAAACGTGAAATTTTTGCAAAAATTGAGAGAGAAAATGAAGTGCACTAAACCGATGATGATGACATCTGCACTCTTCAGATTTCTATTCATCATTTCATCATATTCTTTTACATGTTCTCATGCAATTACTACATATAAAGTTTTTTTTTAAAGAGAAGGCCTAGTAAAAGAAGTGCATATTTGATCAATGAGAAAAATCAGACAGAAAAAAATCAATTCTCGGAATGCTTCAGAAAATATCCATAAATTTACTAGTCTACTCAAGAAGCTACTTTTGGATAGGAAAAAAATTCGAAATTGAAAATTTTCCGGAAAACATAAAGAAGTTCTAACAGCTCTATAATTTTATTTTTTTTTTACATGATTGTTTTGTTAGACAGTGACTATGAGATATCTTTCTTCAAAAAAAATGACTTAAATCATTTTATTGGCATTAAGTCTTTTCCAGAATCAATCAGACTTATTTTAGGCAAAAACTCAATTCTAGAGATTCGCACACTATTTCAATGAATATTTGCGGATCAAAAATTACCTGCATTGGAAGCCAAAAACATTCGTAGCGTCGAATAGCATTTTCAATGATATTTTGTTGATAAAGTATTGGTGCTTTGCGATCTATCATTCGCAAGAAGTTAGCCTCCCTTTGACTTGCCGATAATAAGTCGATAGAAATACATTTCCGCATTTGTTCAACATTTGAACGAAGAGTAGGTACAATTTGATGGTACTCGGGTGGTTGAGAACCCGTATCTATGGTACTTGCATTCCCGATATGACGATTCCATGTATTGTAATTTACATTACTTGGTCCCGGCAAATTAATAACATTATTTGACTCATGCAATTCCATGGCTGCCATCTGAAATCTTCAACTTAAATTTTCTCAGCGCTTTTCCAAGCCTTTCTCCGTTGTTTCCTAAATCGATAGATGATAATAAATGATGATGTTTTCAGGAGTTTTATCTAAAGAAAAGGGTAAAGAAGGAAAGAGAGAAGAGAGGAAAGGAAGAGACGGAAACGGAAATAAAATACGATCGCAATCGTCGCACTCCTTGTCACCTTTCAGAAACTTATCCTTGCATTTCTCCGCCGAATACTTTCATCTGATAACGACGACAGAGCCTACCCTTCCAGTCTGCACCAATATTTTAGTGTGAGCAGTAACTACTGCTCACACTACTACTACTATCACTGCACTCCTGCATCTGCAGCTCCAATTAGCCACCAGCAAAACTCTGAAGCTATCTACGAAGCTCAAAAAAATCGCTTTGCTCCCTCTACCCATCCAATATCAACAAAAATATGCAATCTTTCGCCTACTGCTTGCAGATAACTACTCGAAAGTAATAATATTAGTTAGCAAGAATATCTATCACTTTTCCAACTAACCTATTATTCCATCAGGTCATGGCATATCACTGATAAGAGAATTGCGTCTATTGACATCAACTCCATGTCCTAAATCAATGTTAGAGTACTGCTTCCATATTCTCTTATCATTGCAATAAGCAAATTATGAATAGTGCGCCATAACATTTTTAAATTTCCAAGATTACTTCTTCAATCTAAAAAATCTGGAAATTTGAGATAGAATTTTGATATGTCGTTTCATATAAAACATTGATCAATAAGATGAAAAGCTTAACTTTAAAATGCTTAGAAACTATTTGATGAAAGCATGTCTGATTTAACTGGGTCAGGCAATACGTCAGATATAAAAACTTTTGCTAAAGACTTAGCTTTCGCAGAAAGAAATCGCTATAACATGAAAAACGGAATTCATCCCATACTTCAAGAGAGAGTGGAAGAGCTCCTTTCCTTTAAACGTATCTCACCCTATCCAAACTATTCTCTAATTTTGAAATTATATTAAAATTTCAGGAGACGATGAATTGCTTCAATCAATTTTCTTGAAAAGCTCTTTCACTCTCTCTCTTCCCACCAAAAGCTTTTTACTTCTTAAAACAAGAAATTTTTTATTCATTATTGAAATGTTTTATTGAATAATTACCCGCGGCAACTAACTATTCTATCCTTCCCCTTTTTTAGCCAATTTAGATGAAAAATAAAAGTGTTCCTGGCTTAGTCATCTCTAACATTCTCCACACAAAAACATTACTAGGTTCATATAATAGATTAGTCTAAACTGCTATTTCAATCTAAGCATGTCTTAAAATTTGACATCTTTACCACTCGGTTTTATCAAATTAGAGCATTCGGGCTAAATATTCGAGACTTGCCTCTCAGATTTCACTTCTTCATCCCAGTCCATTGTTTTATATTATTATCTAAATTATGAAATGTAACGTCACATGAATTGCCACTCCTTTTTTGATAATCTGGCACTCAGTGCAAGAAAAGTTCAGCTCACTAAATTTGATGCTATTAAAATTCTGTAAATTCACTTCCGGTATTCATTTATATACATTAACATATTTTCTATATATACAGAATTACATATATAAAACTCAGTATATACATATTTTGAGTTTAAAGCACAAAATTTAAATTTAATCATGTATAGTGACCCTTTTGCTAATATTAATAATAATTAATCATATAACCTTCTATAAAAAGAAATCAACAAAAACATCGAAATATACAGTTCTAGATTATATAAAAGCAGCAAAATTAGCCATGTTTCAATATTATTTAAACATTAACTGCTTGTTAATTCTAGATTACTTGGAATCACTACACATGACCTTCTCCTCAGAGTTCAGCATTTCGGTCCCGTGAGATGCCAGGATGTTAAGAAATTATTCGCGACATTTAGTTCTTTGTTATGGACGCATAAACCAAGCTTTAAACTTTGTTTATAGCAGAATTTCGTGTCGGTTTCTGCATAGACGTTTTATTTTTGATGCAATATTCATAATCACTGAATCATTCTGACGTCAAAAATAAGAGCTGATAATTTCGATGCAGTATGATTTCATGAGTATTTATGTATTCTCTTCTGTTATTTAAACAGATAATGTTGACCATGGTAATATAGATTGCGAAAGTTAAAAAACAAAATCTATAGAGAACTATTATAGATATATATAAAAAGTAATACATGAAGTACATAAATATCACGGATTACGCTTCTTCGGTTTGAACCAATCCTCTACATCCTTGAAGAAATCATCCTCCATTTTTCTCACTTGATTCCGGTCACTTGTATTTTCTTCCCGAACACCAGTTAGGAAGTGGTCAGCTTCGTCCAAAAAGCGACTAAATAACTCTTTCGGTGAAGACACTAATTGAATCTAAACAATCTTTTTTACTTTCAATCAAAATATTATTTTTTTCAAAAGGTACTTCTATTAATCCCCATTAGCTATCTCTAACAGTGTTCTGTTTGACTCAGTATAGCAGCAATTTCCATTTTGACAATTCATGTTGATTATAACTACTTCTGAAATATGCTTGTATACTATAGCTTACAGCCTTTCTAAGAGATCAACTTTTCATCTCTTAGAACCATTCTAATAAAGCTACCTTGGCTGAAGTTGTCGAGTGCTACTTGATTCAACTAAAATGACAATGAAAAGGCATTCACCTGACGGTTTTGATCCAGATAGATACCAACATAAACTCCGACTGCGAAAGATGCCTGAAAACTTTTGGATGCCAGTTCCCGTATCTATATATTAATATACGTGGTAATAACTAAAAGCAGGATGATTATATCCCAAAATATTTCCCAATGTAAATATAGAAGTTTGAAAAAAACTTACAAGGTGTTTCAACATAACTGAAGATATAAGATAGGCTGAAATTGTACGGAACAAAACACGAAATGTGATAACGATCTAAAAAATTCAGATACAAAATACAGTGAATTCTCTAAAATTTGGCCATACTAATTAAAAGTAATTCCAGTTAAACTCGAGAATACCACATTACTGAAGTTATGGCACAATTAAAGCTTCAGCGGTCAATGCGAAGATCTTTGAAAGTTACTCAAGCGTAAGTATATAAAAACAGTGCTAATATGAACTAAAAATAGTTCGAAATCATAAGGGAAACGAACTAAAATTATACCTGGACCTATTCAATCCAGATCAATTTGCATGTGACTGTAATAAAAAGTGATACACACACAGACGCGACCAAGTAAACAATGTCTTCAAGTAATAGCTTTTAATATACGAAGATACAAAGAGCAAAAAACATTTTTATCACCAAATTTCTAATTACTAATTCAGTACTCGATATAGCTAATCAGCATACAACAGTCGAAAATAACACAAAAGAGTACTACTTTTATTCAAAAATTTCTAAATTACGGATGTGCAACAAATTTTAAGTGCATATCATAACAAAAATATAAAAGTGATACAACACAAAATTGAACCTGATTATGCTCAAAACTATGATCAAATTAAGAAGTTGACATAACAAACTGAACCACTCAAATATTCGAAGAGACTTTCACTATATAGAACAACTACATGCAAACTTTAATCATAGTGTATTCTAGTTAAGAAGAGAACCCTACCGCCTTATCACTCATATAAGCGAAATTCTGTCACCTCCGTATGGAGGCTGTGCGAACATTAAAAGTTCAGACATATGCCCCATCGTGCAATCAAGAGAGAAATCATTGATAACAGAAAGGTGCTTGAGTTAGCACTGATTAAATCACCACGTTACATCCCTAAATATTAGTCTTATTCTCATTAAGAATAAATCGCAAAATTAAGTAAAGTATATGCGAACTGCACAATTTGTGTGAATTGCACAATATTATGTATTTGCATTAGATCTTATTGAAAGCAGCTTGCACAGTAAGCATAGTAAGATATCAAATTTGAACTTATTCCCAATCAAGTCACATATCAAAGAGGATCAACTGCTTTAAAGGTGCGCTTGCCTAAATTTCTACCTATAGCATGAGTTTGTTGAGAAAGAGTGAATGTCAAATTGATTAAAGTGCAGATTATGGTAGCTATGATTTTACCGGATTTTAACCTGGAAAATTTGTATCATTATCGAACACTGCTTAATATATTACTTTCTCTGCTTCGTTAATCAAATTTCGGAAAAAAGAATGAAGATTATACAGTTCATCGTACATGAATTGAATAGAAGTGCTTCTTTCATTAATATATAAAATTGGTAAGTGAAGAAATAAATTACTATTCTATTTGAATTGAAATCATAAATACATAGTCTATCAATATCAATATTTAATTTTAAATAAGATTGAGTTAATTTATGTCGCTGATAATATCTTCAAATAATAATTGAGTTCTGATAGTTTTTATTGGTTCTAGACATCGTGCGTTGTGCATAATTAATTAGCTTTACTGAACTTTTGTGAAAAAAAAAAACTCAATAGTAGCGATTTTTATTATTATTGTCCAAATTTCATAACAATTCAAAATCATCCAAAAGGACATGACTGCTTCTGCGTGCGTGAAAACTACGTAGTAAAAATTACTTAAAAGGTAATCAGAAACATCCTATTTCTTCATTTTCAATACCGGTATTCTTAATTTTTCTGCTGTACTATTCAAAGCATTTCAAAATGGAAATTTGGAGGTTCACTCTTTACTTTGCTCGTTCAAGTTCGGTCTTACCCTAATTTTGCTCATTAGATCATCGAAAGCCGAATTTGAAATATTATCTGCCTCATCTTCAACCTCCACAACGTCTTCTACCTCAGGTACATAAAACTGTAGCATGTTTTTAATACCAGATTGAAGTGTCACCGATGAGCTTGGGCACCCCGTGCATGATCCCTGCAAAGTATGATAATAGAAATCGAATCTGAAGCAAAACTATAGACAGACAAGAGAGTCCAACGCAGAAATTTTTAGCCTTTTGCAGCTGGAATCCTTGCTACTTTATACCTGCATTTTGAGATGCACTACACCATTGCGGAAACCTCTATATATCACGTCGCCGCCATCTTCTTGCACCATTGGTTTTATACGACATTCCAACAATTCCTTGATCATTGCGACTGTATCACTATCGTCCGGATGTATTTCTTAAATATGAAAACAAGTCTTAGCAAATATATAAACAGAAATATTAAATTTAAATAGCTTTCTTTTCTTAGCAGAAAAATATTCCACTGAGCAACTCGTAAAAACTTACCGGTATCCTCAGGACTCTTTGGCATTTCACCTTCATTTAAGATGGGTTTTCCTGACTGCAGATAATCCATAAGTACTGCAAAAATTTCAGGTTTCAACAATGCCCAATCATCAACCTCTTTTTGTTTCGTAATCGTAATATAGTCATCACCAAAGAAAACGCTTTTCACACCGTTAATTCGAAAGAGTTCCCTATAAAAAAATATTCTCCAAAACAAAACAACTTCATCTTCATTTTGCTACTTGCATCATATAAATTATGATTCAACCAATGAATTTGAATTTTTTTAATTTACATTTGAAAAGTATAACATCCAGATAAGTGTTCCAAAAATCTAAAATGATAATAATCGTCATAATTTGTACAAGGTGATCATATTCTTGGAATTTGTACAAGGTTCTACATGAAAACGGATAACATGAAAGCTCACATGGCCAATGGACTCCTCTTTGCAGACAAGAAATTACCAAAATCTAGCGTTCCTTTGCCTTTCCCAATAATCGTTTTACCCGGAATAAATTTTAAAGTTGCTGGATTAGGAGTTTCTTGCACTTGAATAAACATATCTCGAACTGCAACTTCAACTGTTTATTCGTTGGAAAGTATGAAAAGAAAATAAACAACAGATTTTTGTATATCATTCAAAAATAGGCTTAGCTTTTATGTGCCGTAACTCGCTATGTGCTCTTTTCAATAGATTATTGAAAAGCTTTAAGTGATATAGAAAGAACCACACCATATGCAAATGAGAAATAAAATTGAAGCAGTTCAAAATACATCAACCTTAAAGCTTCAGTTTTTTCTCATTGATTTTCTTCCTCAATACAGAACCATACAGTCCTACTAGCTGCTACCTTACCCAACTTTCCCAGTCAATGACGAGAATTCGTTCTTTTATTAAAATTTACCTGGACGAATTAATGATGTGGACGGTGGTACGCTTAGCAAATACCGGTTTTTTCTCACAACTTGAAATAACCACTGATTCCACATTTCAGTCCACTCAAGATTTTTAACAGCTAAAACAATTAACAACCCAACGTTGGCAAACTCTCTTCAAATATAATCGTTAGCTCGTCATTGATTCATAATACTATCTTTTAGCTACCTTTTAGCCTTCTTTAATCTTAAGAGCGAATATATAAAAACTAAAAATCCAGCAGTCAAAAACAGTAATTCTCACACTGAAGATGTCTAGCTCTTTGACAAGGTATCGATCTGCACCGTATCAAGATCCATAGTCAAAATTACATTGAAATTAGCCAACGCCGATCAGAAGCTGAGGATCTGAGTTATTCAAGCATTAATTTTCATTATTCAGAGTAAACTTAAAAATAAACGTCAGAAATTAGTTTTTGTTCCAAGTTACTGGACTTTTTTTCTGAATCTTGATCTATCCGTTTTATTTCAGTTAATCCATGATATCTATCTTCGTTGTTCAATATATGGATAAATTTGTCCCAAAATTGATATTAGTAATGTATATGATGAAGAAACAAGACAAGGAATGAAAGAGTAAGCATATAAAACAAAGGGAACTGAACACTTTTCTCAAAATTCTTTTAATTTGAAGATTAGAAATAAAACAGAGATACTAAAGGGTTACAACAAAGCTTTTTAATTGAGAAACACAGCCTACAGTTGGAGAAACAATTTTTTAATACCATTACACATAAACATCTTAAGGATGTAAAACAAATTTCATCAGTATGTCAATGTGAAAAAAATATAGCAAGTAGCTGCCAACAACATTTTGATCAGCAACATCACGTTTTAAAATGAATGCAACTGAGAAAGAAAAGAATAAAACAAATTAAGCGAATATTTTAACAGAAAGTTTGAAACTCCATGAAAAGTTTAGAAAAAAATTAGAGTTCAATCTCAATTTCCGATGGTTCGAAAGAATTACAACGTAAAACTTTTAGGCCTAGAATAATTAAAGATGAATGGAGGTAGATGGCAGCGACTGAATGCATATTAAAGTCATAAGCTTCATTCTACACCGAGAAGTTCAACATCAAAAATCAGAGTTGAATTTGGTGGTATCGCGCCTGGAATTCCTCGACTACCATAACCAAGATCTGATGAAACTGTCAACTTTGCACGCTGGCCAACAGACATCTGCAAATAAATTACATGTTAATTTGATTCTGATCTATCTACTGATTTGATCAAATTTGACTATCGTGTAGCCGAAGAGTGAACATAACTTAACTTTATAAACCAGAAACGGAAGAAACTAAAAACAAATAATTTAAATATGTCTGAGAATTAAAACCTTTGCAACACCTTCATCCCATCCTTTGATGACTTCACCACAACCGATCTTAAACTTGAATGGCTTACCGCGTGAACGTGAACTGTCTACCTAAAATTAATCAAAGTCAAGCATCAAAGAATTAAAGATATTAAGAAACAAGAGTTTAAATGAGACATTACGCTAGGATTTTGAATTAATTGAAAATATTACTTCTTTCCCATTTTCCAAAGTCAATACATAATGGCAAGTTACAGTTTGTCCCGTTTTTGGGAATGTTTGGCCTGAAAATATGTAAACTTCATTCCTTAAAAATTTTCGAAAATATTTCACTCTTAGAGGATACTTGAAGTGAGCATCTTCTCATTTCGAATTACATAGTATGAAAAGATGTAATGATATAAGATTCTTATGTTTTAAACAGCTCGATGAAATATTGGGCATATTCCCCACCAAAAATCATGTGTCTCTAATAACTGAAAATGAAATCCACTGATTGACTAACATGAGTTATGAAATGTAAATAATATGAATAACTGAAATGTGAAACAGTAAACTAACCGTCTCCTTCTTTGTTAGTATCGATCTTCACCGGCATAATGAATTCAGAAGCACTGTAAAACTTAGATGGATATTTTAAAATAAAATGTTAACATGCGATTAAGATATTTCACAGGCTGTTCCAAAAAAAATTGAGTGGAATCAGGAAGTTATAAATTCCAATGATATGGTTAGCAAGTGAAAGCAAAATGAGACGGTATGTTTCAGAAAGAGAGTACAAATTCATATGAACAAAATGAAAGTGCAAAATTCGGTAAGATATTTATGAGATCTCATAAGTACTTGAACAGCTTTTTCCAAGCTTTAAATATTCCTATTTTTGCGAAGAAAATATAGATTTGATTGGTATTCTAAGATGGAAAGTTGTACTTTTTTCATCTTCTCGTGTATCTGATTTAACAAGTTGAACAATAAGTATCTTTGCAAAAGAACAAAGTAACAAATGCAAATGTGCTCTTCCAATTTTCACTGTAATGAACGACATACTTGAAATGAGAGAAGGAAGAAAAGAAAGCAAAGAGAAATATACAAGTTTCGTGCACCTTTTGTCCACACAGAATGAGTGAAAGAAGAGCGCACTAGTGAAAATCTTTCAAAGTCAAATGGAACATATGACATTTCAAGTGTAAAGAACTGCTGTAAAGCGCTTTTTATCCATTCAAACAAGAGTACAAAACGTATTTATATGGGTAACTGATAAATGACGCTACAATTGATATAAAATTCTGGACCATTTTTCTAATGACCTGCTCTAGCTAATATCAGTTTCCTACCATCCATATGGAAATTTTCTTCGACGAAGTAATAGATGTGAAAACCTATACAGAGATCAAAAAAACTTTCTTTCAGTTCATTAATTAATTACATTTATCCCCTCTGCAATAATAATTCCAATATTTCAGCTAACCATCACACACCCTTCAAAACTTTCCATTATCTGCCATCTCCATATTCCGATGACACTTTAGATGTAAGAGTTAAACGCTCTCAACAGTTTGTTTAGTATTCATTCCATAAAAACAGCTTATCGACCTATAAAACGGAATGATGAAATCAGTTAACAATAATCTTTTACAGCTCCCCAAGAATGACGTAAAAATGCTTTGCCACTTATCATACAAATACCAAAAAAACAAATCATTATTCAACATCCAAATCTTTTCGAATGCGTTTTTTTTTTGATTTCAAACCTACTGCCAACCATTAAAAATTTGTTAAACTCATCATGTATTAAATGTAGCTTACAAGTATATCATTTCCTGCATCAGAAAACTAAGTTTTAATTCAATATATTAAGGATCAGCAATTGCATGTATTATGAATTCTGAAGATGGAGAGTGTTGATGAAAATTATGCACAAGGCTAACTGCAAATCATATAATTACTAGTTTAGCAAACTTTCATGTTCTATTTGCAGGGATGTTTAACCTCGAAAAAAAACGAGTTTTGCCCCATCAAAGCTAACATATAGAAAAATTTATTAGAAAAATTAAATGATCAGGAACACTTATACAACAAAATTATCTTAAAATCCTAGCAAAGGCACTGGCAGCATAATGAGATCACAGCTATCCAAAACTAGCACCGCTTCATGAAATCGCAGATCGATGATGGACACCCGAATACATGACTCGAACCAATTGATCCTGAAATATTTATTAATAGTAAATATTTAAATTTATTCACAATAATACGAAATTCAGCTTTTGAAAAGTAGTGGAAGTTGTACCGAATATTATGTTATAATTTGGATTTATCTAGGGTGAAAGTTAGATTTCGCTTGAGTCTTACCTTAAAATTCCACAAATATCCGAAGAAAAACTTAACCATATATAATTAAATGGCCGATTTATATCCATATTTTCGATTTATTTATTTTTGTTCCTTGTTCGTTAAATATTGCAATATAGATATTCATTATATAATATAATTTGAGGTTCTGTTACTTCAAATAAAAGTACTACAAACACATTACTCTCTCTCCCATCTAAGCGGGTTAAAATAAAAAGGAAGTTGAAGATAGCCACATCACAATTCTACTATTTCTAGGCCTTAAGCATATTTTGAATTTTATGACCGAAAAGGAATAAAGGTACACTTGACAAGTACCACAGTTTCCTTGTCAAATCTTGCATCAATATCATTTAACAAATGAAATAATCGTAATTTTCTGCGTTTAAATATATAATTCAATTATTTAAACACCACAACCCCTAGATCATTGCAATATGGATCGTCTGTGTCATAACAAGCAGAATTTAAGATCTTAAAATCATTTTTAAAATAAGACATATATTATATTATTGTTTTCAAATTTCACCTAAATATCAAAAAGCTTGTTTAAACTATCGAAATATATGACTTTTTTCATATCATAAGATTCTTTGCAGAAGAATTTTAAGAGACACAAGAATTTTTAGCCCTAATACCATGATTTCACTATGAGAACTCCTTAATAAATCATTTAATAAATCATTTTTCCTAATGATTTTTAGAACCACTATAGCTTACATCTACCTTCTTCATGGAAAAAAATTTCTCTTCAAAAATTTTCAACGGTTCGCATATGAATCCGAAATTAGCACGTCATTACTGATTTAATGTTAAACAAAATCCCACATTAACAAAACAACATTTTACTGGTGGATTCGAGCAATATAACTGTAAACAAATTTTAACATTTGAGACAAGCTGCGGATGGGCTGCTATATTTAATGATCTTCTCAAACCTAATACCTCAACTGCTGATGTAAAGTAAATCTAGCTGTTACCGCTAAAAATATAGTCATTAAAGTCAAGGTGATCTATATTGTTAGTAAATAATGTGCAAAAAAATAAAAAAAAAATTGAGCTTTAATATAGAGGGAAAATGCTGCATATGTCGCACACATCAGATTTTGATTTAAGAAGCTATTCTGCGCATCATCAAAACCTATGCAGCACCACCCGCAACCAATATTATTAGAATAATGACTAAGTTCTAGAAAAATGAAATTATGGCTTAAAAAAAGAAAAAGCAAAAAATAATACTTAACACTGAAATTTTAAAAATTTAACACTGAAAAATTTTAATCTGTGCTTTTTAAAAATTTGTAGATCTCAGCGTGACCATCCAATTTTCTCTTTCTCATTCATCACTTTCATTTGAGAGAGTTTAATTTGAAGATTGCCGATTATTTAAGTTTAGCTTTTATGTTTGAGTGAGGAAGCTCGATACCACCTGTAAGATAAATTATATTTCATTGCATTGATTGAATATATATTTTATTGCTTTACCTCCTCATAGTGTTCAAACAGCTTGCTTATTATAAGGTATTTATTATATTCTTTTTAAATGAAGACTGAATTAAGACTTTCGAATAATTGTTGAATGACCCAAATAAAGTCAAAATAAAAGTAGTAGAGAATAAATTGAATGGATGAGAGAGATAAGAAGTGCAAGTTGTAACCAAGATAACATCAAAAGCAAGCTGACAAGAACAAATATTTTAAAAGCTAAATTCCTAGAAATTGAAAACCACCTATGTCACGAATCTTTATCATCCTTACCAGATCGTCAGAATCCATATTTTAAAAAACATGACTAACCATATTTGTATTGTTATAGAATGCGATTTGTTGAGATCCGTAGATCAAAATTGGGGAGATATGAGGAAAAGCCCAAAAAAAATGAATAAAACATTTTTAAATTTTCATTTGGAATAGTGGGGTTGAAGACATATCTCATTCAAGACTGCATTCAATATGGGCGATACCTAAAAGAAAAGAAGACATTGAAAACCTAGCATTAACAGTGCTTCAGCAAATAATAGAGCAAGTGAAAGGTAAAAAATTCTTGTCTTACCCTCCACGATCACCACCTCCTCGCACGCCTCTATAAGCACCACGTTGAATTCCTCCTCTATCACAACCACGTCCCCGGAAACCACCGCGTTCCCCACCTCGACCACCACGAAAACCTCCTCTTCCTCCTCGCATTGCTCCCCCACCTGGCTGATCATCACCTGCATCTTCTCCACTATCTGTTATAAAGGAAAATTTTACGAGAGAGAATTACTTTTATAAAAAACAAAGATTCAATAAAAAGGAATACCTTTTTCACCACCATCTCCTGCCGCTCCGCCTTGGTTACTCATTTTGTCAAAAGTTTCGTCTCGCGTCTGAAAGATTTGTTTCGATGTCAGAGATAGAGTGATCCAAAGCATCAATTTAACCGATGTACAAACTAAATATGATAAAAGGAAAATGTGCCAAAAATTACACATCGTATAATAAAGATAAAAAGATTCAAAACATCATTTAACTTCTGTACGAATTAAGCTAAATATTTGAATACTAAAATCCAACTTCTTCCAATACATTACCTGACATTGTCAGACAAGCTGGTAGAATTGATGTTATTACACAAATGTTTTGCAGAAATCAAAAGTTCGGATTTTCAAACTTAACAATAAACAAGGGCATATATGAATAGCAAACTGCGTTGCACTCATGCCCAAGTTAAAATCTTATCGTTGTACAAATTGTAAAAATTCTGAACATGCGAAACAAATAAAAAGGAAAATCGAAAACATACCGGTTGCAAAGTAGTGGAAAGCTGCTCTAAAACGCCTGCTATTCGCTGATATGCAACATGCGCTGGTGCAATGGTTTCTACTTTTACATGAAGTGGTCCACCATAATGGGCATATTGCGGATCACCACTTTGCAGCAATTCTTGTTCCTATTAAAAAAAATCAATCAGATTTACAATCAGGGAAAGGATTTAAATAATAGTCCATCTCTAACTCCTTTACTGGTCATGAGGTGATAAACACAGACGAAACTTATAAAAACCTTGGCGCGATCTTTGGTGGAACCACGACCAAGTACATAAATGTGACATTTAAACTGTTTCGCCATAGCCTGCAACGTTGCTCCTTTTGGTCCCAAAATTTTACCAACAAAATTGAAATGTGGGTGCCTGAAGTTGGGAATCAGAACCTGGAAAGAAGAAATTTCTATTAAAAGAATCTGTTTCAAATATCGGTCTCATATTTTTTCTTCTTCTCTAATCTTAGATATTTACCAATTTTGCAGAACAAAGCATTATTTGTGATGAAACAGCAATTACATTAAATATTTAAAGTGGAGAAATCCAAAAACTACATTAAACTTAACCTTTTTGGAGACTTTAATTGGTTTGGCAATGTCAACTTCGAGCCATTCTGGATCAATGGAATTTTCCAATTTATCTGCTTCAGCAGCTAATAATCTTTTTGCGTTTTTGAATTGTTCACCCCATTCGCCGCCCTGCTCCATTAGTTGCTGCTCATTATGTATTTCGCGAATCACGACCTGTAAATCATCTTAATATTGAAGTCTCCCGTCTGAAATTTAGGAATACATTCGCAAACTTGTGCCATAAGAAACTTCAAGCGAGCAGTGTATTTATCCATGGAGTGACTTAAACAGTTATTTGACTCTTCGAATTATTATGAAGTTTTAAGTAAAGGGCACTGTGCTAAATATTAAAAGTGGACTAAAAGTACTTCTAACAAAGCAAAAATAACCATTCTTTTTATTTTCCTTATTCATGATCAAACCATAAGCAAGGAATGCAATTAGAAATGCGATTCTTATTATTACTATCTTTTCACTAACTGTTGCAAAATAAATTCACAAACCTGGATTTCTGCATCAAGTGGACTTTGAGTATCCATATAACCGTAACCACCATAACCTCCATAACCCGGAGCACCATACCCTCCATAACCTCCTGGAGCACCACCATAACCACCAGGGAAAGCTCCTGGTGGTCCACTCTGAAGACGTTCCGAAATCAGTCCACCCGTATTGCTAGCATCCATTACTATATCAATAAAGAAAAAACTCATTACGAATGTGAACGTAAGTTCACAGCGAGCTTTTTCTTCACTTTTTTTTTAAGCAACCAAACATATTTGGATTGAACATTTGATTAAATCAACTCAAAATATTCTAATTAAACAAAAATAAAGGATAACTTCTTGAATGAAAACGTCTCAACCTTCCATTACTTGCACTTGAAGATTATAATAAAACACATACCGCCCCATTATAGCCAGCCCCACCGCCCGCGGCATTGCCATAATGGAAGTCCGCTCCCGCTGCTGCTGCTGTTGCGGCCATTTCCTTTATGTTTCCCCTATTTAGATGTCTTTAGCCCGCGGAGCGGTTAACAAGAGCTAAAATCGGAAAGATTCAAATTACAAGCGATTTAAATTTATGCAAAGCATGACGTTTAAAACTGACTAAATTAGATGATTAGGAGTCGATAAGTTTCAAAAAATTCGGTACTTCTTAAGAGATACCCACTGTCGAAGTATCGACGAATTACTACAGAACTGTGCAGCACTTTGTTTCACGCAACGCGTTAGCACGCCGACTAGCGAGTGCATCTCTAAATGGGTCTGTTTGATTAAGTAATACTAGAGAGGTAAAGTAAGGAGGGTTAGTTGGATACCTTTTGCCTTAAGAATAGCAAACACAAAGAGAATAAACATTCCTGATAGACATATCTCTAAAAATATTCCCGAGATACCTCGATGCGTCTCAATATGAAACAGACGCATCCCATACCTAAAAATATTTTACAATGCCTTCAGTGCAAAAATGCATCCCTCGTTCATGGCATCATTTCAGCAATCATCTTTAGGAAAATGCAGGTTAGGGTTCGCAGCAGATATTTTAATAAGTTATCGAAGGATCTTGATTCCAACTTTCAAAGTCTTCAATCATTGATACTCTAAGAGTTACCTTTAAAACTATTGGTTATCAAATTGTACGAGAGGACAACATCTGAGCTGTCTCTTCTTCCAAAATCTCTTTTTTTTGGCAATTTTATGTTGCAGATTTCAAGAATTTCCTTATTTCCTCATAATACTGCATGATACTGCATTTCCTTAAGCGTAGCATTTTCTCTGTTTCTTACTATTCTGTTGTATTTCCTCAGACCTGGTGATTTCCGAATAGCTCTTATTCATTATGCGTTTTCAAATATTTTTTTATAATTACTTGCAGGAAATTTTAAAAACTGGTTCAAATAGTATAGAGAATGGAAGAGTCACAATGGATGTGTTGTTTTATTTTTGAGAGAAAGCGACAGTGATGATGTTTTGATCGTCAGACGAATCTATAGTGAGTTTGTATACTATCCATCGCATTGTTTAATTTCTGTCGTCATGATGCTTTAGAAGAAATTGCGAAGCAGATAAGTTTTGTAATCAAAATCATGACAATGGGAAATAATTCAATGGACAAGATTGATGATTCCATGCAAATATAATGCTGAAGCTGGGATTAATGACATTGATATTCATCTTTGTAAATTTCGAAGAATAGTATTATCGATAATCGTTACACGGAATTCTAAAGCATCCTAAAAGTGATAATCCATCATGTCAAGCCTAATGCATTCAGTAGGAAGCTGCGCATATGACATAAAAGAATGGATTTGGGATTTCAGTTGTGCAATCGAAACGGGCAGGATAAAAAGAGAAAGAATAAACTTCTAATTATTTTCACTTTCACTAGGATCATAAATGCCTTTATCCATTTTCTCTCCATACATTTATCGTCAAAAATTCTCTTTCTATATTCAGCTGGCTTCCTACTTCTTTTTTTGTTTCCAATAGTGTTCTTCTCGACATTGCAAAGAATCTGGTAAACAATGTTCCTTTAAGCAGTCTTCTTTTATTTTCAGTGTAGGCAAATGGAAGCAGTAGAGTATGCAGCATTATCATCGATTTTTACTTTTCTAGAACAGAGATCCACTTCATGCTCCATTGTGCGTATATATAATTGCGATATTCTTCCATAAAATCTTTTAAAAAGCAGCTTTTCGTGAACTTTTGTTATTAGACTATCTAAAGTATGTTTCGTCTTATGTTACTGATATGATATTAAAGCAATGTGATGTTTGAGAAGAAAGTTGAGATTTTTAAGAATGTTGGAATAATCAGTGATGTTACTTTACCTACTATCTCTATTGCAATTCTTTTCATTTTTCTATTATTTTTTCAAATGGGTTAGTATACATCAGTCCTTTCATGTTAAATTAACATTTAAAGGATATTTCACAAATTGTTTCTGACAGCTGAACATGCTTCGTTGTATGCTTTTCAAAACCTTAATTTTCTCTGATGTTTCTTATCTAATTTACTTCTAGTTTTTTTTCTGTTACTCCGTTGTTTTCTTTCCTCTTATACTTTCATATTTATTTATCCAAGTATTTTTGATTCGAGACATAATGGGCAATGTAACAACAATATAGGCTGTTTCACATTTAAAAAAATTTCATTTTCAGTTTTAAGATTGACGATGGTAGAAACGAACGTTTGGCTTTTTTATCCGAATCTAATTGGCTATCTGCGCATAATCCTAGCTATGGTATCATTTGAAGCTATGACTTATGCGCCTTGGCGTGCGGTAATTTGTTATATTTTAAGCGCTGCTTCAGATGCTGTTGATGGATATGTAGCCCGACTGTATAATCAATGTTTGTTAGATTTCTTTTTGTGGATAAGTCGGATTTTACAATCAACCAAATCATTTTAAGAGCAGCGATGTTCATCAAACATCAAAATGTACTCCATTCAAAGTTGGCTAAATTCTGCTAGATGTATATCTATTAATGAAGTTTCTGTCCATATTAGTTTTTTTTAAGTTTATCTAAGAATTGTTTCATTTTTCATTCCACTTTAAGCATCACGTTTCGGTGCTATGCTCGATATGTTAACGGACCGTTGTGCTCTCATGGCATTGGTAATGTGTTGCGGATGTTTTTATCCCGATTACTTATTTTATTTTCAAATATCGGCTGTGGTTGACATTGCTTCGCATTGGCTCCATTTTCATACTAGCGATGTAACGGGTAAAATGACCCACAAAGTAAGTTCCAAACAATACGTTGAAAGATGTGGTATACTTGATTTAAGATGACAAACAAAACTTTTGTGTTTATTCGTGAGAATATGCGTAGCATGAATGGACCATATTCATACGTTCTCTTAGATAAAGAGAATGAAAGAGATGATCATGTTCGAAGATTTTTTGTTATTTTAATTTGAATCAGCACAAATCTTCATTTCCAGCAATCTTCAAATGCACTTTTACATCTCTACTATACATCTCGTCCGCTTCTCTTTGTGATGTGTTTGGGAAACGAGGCGTTCTACGGCTTAATATATATAAGTCATTTCTGGTCTGGCCCAGGTATCCATGGTTTCCATCTCATTTCATTCCTAGCGTCACTTTTCTTCCCAATTGCGCTACTGAAATCAATGATTAGTTTACTTCATCTTTTCATTGCTGCACAAACATTAGTAGCCAAAGATCAGGAATTGATTAAACATAACAAATGAAAATGTTTTTTTTCAGGTTAACTGTTAGCACATTATATTAGTAGTTTTTTTGTTCGTTTGGTTCAAGTAGATCAATAGTTCTCATTTCCCATTTCCAAGTCTATCCGCTTTTGATGTGCAGTGTTTGATGTTTCAAAAATTATTAATCTTAGCTTTAAAATACTCCACAGCTTTTTGAGTGGAAAGCTACTGAATTTTCGCTATTGTATTTTTAAATTTTGTAAGTTATGAGTTTCTCTTGATAAAAATTTAAAAATACACTTTTATTTTTGCAGTTTTTCTCGTTTATAATATTTATTTCCTTCTTTCACAACATGTGTAGTTTCGAAGCATCTGCAATCCCATACCTTTTTCTTTCTTTCGCAAAGGAAATACATAAGTCGAGACAAGGATTTTCCTGATCATTCAAATATATGCGATATTTTTTCGGAAATATTATCTAATTGCAGCCATTTCTCAAACAGAATTTAGAAATTTTTTATAGCACTTCAAACCTTGCATATAATTATTTTTATCAATAACTAACTTTTTTTTGAATTTGGTACATCATTGACGGTAATTGTATTGCCAATTCGGTTAAGGCTATAATCTAGTATCATTTAATCATCGTCAACCGTATCTTGTAATATACTGTATAGTCTACATATTACTAATATTTATGAATTTCGAAAAGATAAGTTGAAGATGTTAATAATTGTTTGATTCTCTTTCATGTTCTTTTTATTTTTGCTTTCGATCAAACTCTGTTAAAGTTTCGAAAAATCAGTTGAACAGTCCTTTTCGAAATCATAACTTTTGCGAAGTTTTTTTCTTTATCTGTTCTTAGCAACGTTACTTATTTTGTCGTTTAGTGTTCAAAATTATTAGCAACTAGTATTCTTTCGCTGTGTTTCATATTTCATTGATATTAATTCCGTGTTTTTAATTAATAAAATCTTATTTCATCGGCTTGTCTGATTTATCAGCAGCCGTATAAGAGTAAAGAGGCCAAAATCCTTCTGAAACCTAGCAATGCTTCTATAAAGTAATCAGTAGTAGATTTAATAGTGGTCGAGTTAATCTGACTTAATGGGATTATAGGAATGAATCGTTTAGGACTACTAAAGCAACTTTTGTTGTGAAAGTTTTGGATTTGAGCTTGATTCACAGGCAAAATTTTCTTGAGGGTTTTTTCTCGTATTGAAGACTGAGTTTGTCGCTCCTACAATCGAATTTCGTACAATTGAGTAAAATTGAACTCCCTGCTGATCATACAAGTCGACAAAAAGCATTCCAAACTGATAATAATAACAATATCAAGAAGAGTCACCGCGACCTTAATCAATAGCTACGCCTTGAATAACCCTTTGCATAATTGTAAATCACCTCCTGATCTAGGTCAACAATATACTCTCGATAAACTTTTCTACAATTATAAACAATAAACTCACAAAAGCCCTTAGCAAAACCTTGGGCGGCAGTTATACAATACTCTCACAAAATGGAAAGTAGCAATCTTTATACTGAAAATATATAAACTACCGACAACATTATTTCGGTTTTTCTGAGAACTGTGATTTAAGGTATTCAATACATTGTAGTTATTCTTCTACATAATAATGTTCTCCTTAAAACTTTTCAAGCTGCAGCTGTCATTCGAAGTAGTGGAGGATAGTTTCGTATATATATAAAATCTATTCAATGCAGTGCCGAATTAATTGTAGGAGGAACCTTGATAACATTTTTTGAAAACTATCACGTATACTTGAGAAATGAGCACAGCCTAATTCTGTAAGGTGATATAATTTATGAAGTTCCCTAAGCTGTTTGTATTTTCCTTATATTTCTGGAATGCTGTAAATATTAATTTTTCTGAATAAGAATGTATAGATTTTAAAATAATGCAATGGGAATGTATAATATATCTTATAGTTGATTGTAGTTAATTATGTATCTTACAGTTAATTCCGGCAAGCAGTCCAGATTTCAAGGATAAATTAATCTGGGAATATTTCTTACTCCTTCGCAGCAAATTTTTTATAAATTTTATTGAAATTATATCCATAATTAATTATATCCATTTTATGAAATTATATCCAAATTATATCCATAATTTGTGCTCAAGTTGAAATTGAAGGTGATGCTGATCAGTGTTCAGCTGAAGTCAAAACCATCGGAAGCATTTGTATATTTTTTTTAATAAATTATTGAAGTTGCAATTTCTCTTTTTATCCAGTTCATAGCTCATGCAAGTAAACCTGTGTAAAAATACATGAATTATTCCTCAAAATAATCGCTGCCTATGACATTATGTTTAAATCATACCAAAAATCCTGGAAAATAGTAGAAAAAGGAGGAGATAGTTAATAATTCCTATTTCGCAAGCTAATTACAGATAATAAATAATAAAAGTTATACATTGTATAAAATTTACACTGTAGTATATTTATATAACTATATTATAATAATAGTGAGTGGATAATTGATCCAGTCTTCTTTCCTATTGTTAAATTTTACATTGCTTACTTATTATACGACAAACAAGATTTTATCAAATGAACTTCTGAACTAATTAACATTTCTCTTCTTAGACTGGTAATGCAAAAAACTGCTACTTAATTTTGTACATGGAATTTGTAACTTGGATTAACCAATCGTTGAACTGATTTTTCATCTGGAGTGTATAAATTCACACATAAATGTTGTGTGATAGACCGCTTGTTTTTTTGCACAAATGTAAGTTTTCTGTAAATAAATTTAAATTTTGTCCTGAATCTGTCTTATAGAAGTCAGATTCCCACATTTGAAATATTTCAGTTCCTGCGAATTTCACATTTCCTCGTTAAAAGCATCTATTTTTTAAAAAAGTAATTCAGAGCTAAAAATAATTCGCAAGGTTCTATGGTACGTTTCAGAGACAGCAAGATTATATGATAATTTAAAATTGTACTGCAGAATCTACTGATATTGCATCAACAACCATAACATTCCGCTGTTTTCAAAACTTTAATTTTTGATGATGTCATCAAAAAGTTGCCATCACTTTACACAATATTCGCTATGTTTCAGATCATCAAACTTTTTTATCTCACCGTCTTTAATTCTGCAAAAATTAAGAGCATTGTTATGGATCACATGTTTGAACAACCGGTTAAAATCAGCTATCAATTAATGAAGCACTTGTTAATGCTTATTCGTTTTCCATATTTTATGTCTAAAATGTTTTTTATGATTCCAACTTTATCACTACAAGTATTATCATTTTTCAGTATTAATTATTGTAAAGAATGATTATGCCACACGGTGTTAGAACCCTATATTGCATCATGAACTGCTCAAGTATTAAGAGAAGGGAATAAAATTATTACTTTCATTTCCATCAAACATTATTTGTTTTAATTTAGGAGGACTTTTCGTCACCGACGAAATTACTCTCAACAATCTTCTTTATTACTCTTGAGGCATTAATACCTACAAAACGAAAAATGTTCGAAACAAAAAATAATTTAGTTTGTATATTCAACTTCCTAGATATCATGGTTTATCCCTCCATGTTAAAATTAATAGGAAAAAATTAAATCATTTGGAATTATTTTAGATGTTAAATGAAAATGATTGGTTGAGGCAAGCAAGATTACCAATTTACATGAAACAAAAAAATACCAGAATGACTGAGACAATTGGGCATCTTCCAAAATTTTCCAGTAAACTGAAAAAAATATTTAAATGTGTTCTATGTGGCAAAAATTTCGCACAGTGCATGATCTGAGGAAAGATCATCTGACCCAGATAAACAGTACAAGTATGACGTACGCGGCAAAAGATTCGATCGAACCGGTCATCTGAAGAGATAAAAACAGACGAAAGCAAGACTAAGGTAAACGAAGGTTCAACTGAAAGCTAACCCAGCATAGCTATTTTAATAAAGGAAATAATTTTCTTCTCAGAGTTATGAATATTATTTCATTTTTTATTAATTAAATTTCTAATTACGGTTGAGCAAAATTACATATTGCATCATTCACGTTATCACTTTAATTTTCATTTATGTATCATTTTAATCCCTTGTGATAGCGTTCTTTCGCTATTATTTTTTTAGTTGTACTACGAAAATATTGATAAAATATATAAATTTTTTTTATTAAACTTCCTGTTTTCTTTTGTACTGAAAATCAATTCTTAATAGTCTGAATACTTGATTAGGCAATATTACGAAAGATTTCATTGTTTATTTTTCCTTCTCATAAACCATCTTCATTTCTATAATTCCATTAATTACTTTTTTTAATTACTAATTATTTTGAAGATCATTATTGTATCATGAGGATTTAAGAAAAATTCCTCTAATCGTTTAATTTTAAATCTAGCAACCCATTAATGTTTGCAGTGATTTTAAATATAGTTTTAATCGAAATGAAGGTACAACAACTGTTAGGTAAAATTAATTGAGATGTATGATATAACCTATTCCTAATCCTTTTTTTACTTTTGATTTTATCAATTGAAAAAATAAAAGAAAGCTTCTTTCCTTCTTCACAATCGTCATCCACAATTTATAATTTTTAATTGCGTTATGCATGGTGATGAAGATTTTCGGATCATTAAGCCAATTTTAATGAATTACAAAATTCCATTTAATAAAATCAGTGCAACAATATGAACTCCATCATCATTCATTTCAATCTAAATTAGCGAATTTACTAGGCATTTCGTTGTCCGAATTGCCAGTTAGACTTCACTCAGTACTTCATATTTCCATGACAAAAGTAAAACTGTTTTAAATAATTCCGCAATGTAGAAATATGGAAATCAAGTAAGGGCCATTTAATTAAATTCGAGTACCCTCAGGAAAAAAGAAATTAAATTTATTAGATCATTAAACCACATTCGCATGTATTTCATTGGTTCTTAAAAATGAACGGTTGTAAACTGATTTCAATAATAATTGATTTTTTGAACAAATCCTTCTCATATCTGATTTCTGCTTCATTTGTTATTTGCCATTTTTATTTGAGAAAAGTTGCTGCGATGAAATTCATCTGTTTTTTTCTGAATCAACTCGATTTTATTGTACGCACTGCGTTACGAGCAGGCGCACGTGGAAGCAGTAGTTGCGGAAGAAGGGAGGAAGAGTACCGCTGTGATACACTGTCCGCGTGTGTTAATAATTTATTTCAGACTTAAAAAATTGCTCTGAAGATGATGTGATGGCTAATAAGAAAATGAACATAGCACAATTTTTCTTCTTCATACTGACTATGGCAGTATTTTGTTAAGGCATTAGTTAAGGCTCTGATCACCGATTCGGCTGTGTGGCAGCCTGATCAGGAGTCTATGTTCCATTCAGCAACAATTTCCTGGCTCGTTTTAGACAGAAGTTACAGAGTAGGCAATTATGTCACTTATCTAGAGAAAGTAATAGGGCCAGTAGTAGCTAAAATCTGTCCCGTTATTTATATAGGTTTAAAAGTATGAATCTTAATGAACGCTCTTTTAACAATTATAAATGGAGTTTGACACTTTACTATAAACACTGAGATAACAATCAGACTGAGTATTAATTTACGGATATTTAAAAAATTTTGCTTTCAATAAATTAATATTTCAATAAATTCCCTAGAAAAAAAACGAAAATCAGTAACGAGATAATGAGACATCTACGTGGTACGAACACGTTCTGAGGAAAGTTATCATTTTAATTTTATTTTCGTTTTTTATTTCTATCAGAGTAAAACATTTGAAAATTTTCAGAGCTTGATAAAATGTACTTTTACAGAGAGTTTAGACATGTAGAAATGGTTCGACTCATTATGGCTATCCAACATTGACCAATGACTACTTGCATGATGATAAATAAAATGAATAGACTAGCTGGAACAGTTCATAAGAGCATCTCATATCAAGCAGAAGAGCTCAATAGTGATTCTTTCTACTATCGAAGAAGCGCAGCGCAAGTTTTTTACTGACTATCAGAAGCTCCGTAGCGTCAGTTGAAAAGCTGAAGTATTTTGGTGGAGCGACAGGGATGGATAAATATATCGGCGGTTTATTTTTCACTTCATATTAAGCTTTAAATTTAAATAACCAGTAAGATTATCAGAATTTCAAATTAGCTCGTTTGGCTATAATCTTTTGAGATCCACAGTTTGTAAAAGCCGTAATTTGAATAATGATTTGAAACTTAGAATGAAATTACACCGATTGAATTCAGTTCGAATTTTAAATGTTTAAGCGCACAATTTCAAATTTTCAGTGCTAAAAAAAGTACCATTGCACTAAAAGCAAGAAAAATCTTCGTCTGACGAATATTCACCACTATTCATCAAAGTTTTAAATTTTGAGTTCCTCTTTATGATACAAAAATTAATTCCTCGTTTGACAATTTGAAAAGACATCCCATACGTCAGTGCAAATGTTTCAATCCTTAATTGCTTCCATTTCCTTTTTGATATTTTGAAATTTGTTCAAGAAATAAGGCAAAAAAGTCAGCGAAAATAGGAGAATAAAAAACAAACAGTAACAAACCAAGTTTTATCCAATTGTTATACAATAATTTGAAAAGTCATTCGTTTATTTGCCAATGATTAACGGATACTAATTTTAGTTGAAGTTATTCGTATTTTTGCAAATAATACAATGTTTAATTTTTTTAATTGTGATCTCTACGAATTCTAGTAGTACTGAGAACAGTATAAAATTGTTGTAATCCATTATTGAAGCAACAACATTAACTTCTAACAGCTCCAAACATTTATCAGTTCGATTACAGCCAACATCTTAGATTGAGTGTAATGGTCAGAATAGTTAAATGAAGTTACATAAACACTTTATGGATCGTTTCATTGTTTTCAATCTGACTGGTAATCACCTTTTATATCATTGTATTTGTCAATATGCATAAAAGTCACCGTATCTCAATGCTTAATGCTTATGGAATTGAGCAGAACGAGTAGAAGTTCCATGATTTCATTTATAAATGGTACGGTTCTGAGGAACGTGATTACTTGTCGTCCTGTTGTGGTTTTGGAAGTTTTGGGAGTTTGTTCAAGCACCAAATAATTGGGTTGTTGTGGAAGTTTGTTTGAGTTGAGATTTGAGTTTGACACGAATCAACATGATGCTTTATTTTGATTATAGCAACCAGTCAAAGGGTGATTGTACTTGAGGAGTAATTTTTGGTAAGATAACGTCCATCATAAAATCATAGAGCAGGGAGCAACTTGTACAATGGTGAGCCGGTATGGCATAAATAGTAAAGGTCATAGGATATATAACTTAATTGAAACAATTGAAATGAGGGTTGTGTGAATGTAAGTCCTCCCATCATCTCATAAAGATGATAATGAAACTGTGGTTAAGACAGTGGTTATCAATTATCAGTTATCCCTTAAAGATAATAATAAAATATAAACGAAGTGATAACGATTTGAGAGCATACGATGTGCTTTAGTTGAGCATATCTATGCAGAGATTCCCTAACATATAATTTTATCATCGATGGGTTTAACGTTGATCTTTTAAGTGAATTGCATTTGACTTGTGATGGATGAATGATGAAATATGATAAATTTTATAAGAAGGTTTCTATGATGAAATCCACAAGCTAAAGACATTGAACTTTCTTAATCTCATAATAAATGGTGAATTGTTGAGAAGAATTTAAATACTCGGTTTCCCGATAAGTCCAGCGAAGGTTTGCTTCAAGATGAAATACAAATGTATCATAAATTTTTTTATGGCATATAGATCTTCTGAAGAGAAATTTTGTGAATTCTTGAAAGCCTACAAGTTCTGTATTATTTTTAACTGAAGAAATAATGATTCGAACTCATGAAGAAATAAAGCTTATCGTGGAAGCAAAAAAGTGTAGGAGAACGTGCAAGAAAGAGTAATAATATATGTTGCTGTCAACTTTGAGAGCTGTCAACAAAAGCAATTTTTCGAAAAAATTTGTTGTATTTCTTATTACACCTTGTATATTGAAACAAATAAAAAATTTATTGAAAAGAAAATAATTCGCAGGAAACAATTATTTTAGAAGCATTTATGAGGAACAGTTTGTTATTCTTTTCCATCTAATAAAATGTTTTTCATTCATAATCACTTAGTTCATATCTTTCTTTTGCTAAAATCTACTATTGAAGGAATATGAATATCTTAACAATCAATATACTTTATAACTGATATTCTCATTTCAACTCAATCATATTCCATAGAATAGAGATAGGTCCAGCAGCTGAGAAATTATAGTTTTCTCTAGTGGAGAATTGGAGCAATATTCTCATTCACCACAAGATTTGAATTTCAGAATGTGCGACCTAATGTTATTTATGATACTGCCTTATATGTCAGCTGGCTTTTTGAGATCCGTGGGCAGAAGTGAGTGCAAGCCAACGCGTCCGACGCAACCGATACAACTGATACGACACATTTTTCAAGTAAATTTCCCTTTATCACACTGATCATTCAATTGGTCTATGTTTAAATAAAATTGGGACATCAAATATAAGTTTTACTTGAACACAGACAAATTTGATTTAACTTAATTAGTATTTTATTTAATCTTTTACTTTAATATTTAAGCAATGAGAATAGTCTGTATATATACATACATATAGCTAAAGATTTACGATATGTATTTTAGAAGTTATGAACTTATAAATTTACTTACATATCATTAATATAGAAACATATTCGATTAAAAATTCTATTATATTATTTTCGTATCTTTAAATATCCCGATAAGAATGACTTAAATCTTGCTTTTTTAAAAAATTCGATGACTAATTTATGCTGTGATAATGACAAAATTTATAAATAGATATTTGAGAGAATATTATCAGAAATTGTCATAAGAACCAGAGTTTAGTAAATTTATGAAATTTTCATATTAAATTCATGAAAATTACAACGAGTTCTCATGAATTGAAAAAAAGCAGTCTCAAAATTAATCTCAAGTGACTGCATTTCTACTTTAGAATTCTCTTTTTCCACATATTAGGCCCATTTTCTGATATCATTCTAAAGTTATTAATAAATTATTTAAGAAATAATCTCAGGAAATGGATGTCAATAGGGATAAAAGATTAGATTTATCTGAATTTGCAAATATATCTAAATTATTGCATAAAATTGACCGAACGTTCGTACTATTAGATCAACTCAAAAGACGAGATCTGGATGGCAGTAATAACTTCAATTTCCAAGGTGATTTTATTCAACTCTGTTTCATATAATGGAAATAATGGCACGCTATTTTCATATTCCGAATACGTAGCTGCTCTAAATCTGTATAGATGTTAACGGTTTGATGATCGAGGAATATTTGAAATATTATTAAAATATTATTCCCCATTTATTAACTATTATTAACTAGCTGTTTACTTCCATAATAGATTATTCAGAAAGCATCGATTTTCAGTTTGATTCAGAAGTTATTGGGTATCCTTTCAAACATGTAGATAATGGCATCATTTCTGAAATGAGAGATAGTTTTGAAACATTCCGTATGTTAGGTTAATCTGTCTAACTTACTAGTACTCACTCTTGACCACCTAAAAGAAACGAATTTTTATACCTGATGTGACCGTACTTTGGATGAAGCAGTTTTACCCTCTAAAATACTTCAATAAAGTTTAGCATGACGGATATTAAGAAGGACGTAATTCATTTGCAAAACGGTATTTCAAAGCAGTATTCACATTATCATTCAAAGCACAAAACAGTATTCATTCAAATAACTGAAAGACTATTACTAATACATGTAATAGATAATTCATGCTGAATTTCCTGCTGTTGAATAAATCTAGCAAGTCAGTTTGGATAATGAATTATTCAAATGTAACTATAATGAATCTACAATTTCTCAAATTTTTTTTGCAAGGATGGAATAAACAAGATTTTTTCCTTTTTCTATTCTACTGAAGCAGTTTTGCTTTCAGAATTTGAACGAGTAATTAGCGGTGTTATCGGTAATCTATTAGCTTCTGAAGACATATGTGGCAGTGACGTTGAAGTTGGTAGCGATGACTATTTTCCAAATGCTATTAATGAAATGGGCAGTGAAACAGATTATGATGAAGTGGATAATGTAAAAACATATTTATTGAGCGATAAGATAACACTTGGAAAATTAAAAAAGAATATTTCAGTAAATTCAACAGTAAATTTTGCAATTTTTTAAGGAAAGTACATAAATTTTCTAATGACATCTGGAAAATACGACCTTTTCATGCCTTTTTTCTAGAAAGAAAGAAAAAGTTATGAATTCAAAGAATACATCCTCACGCCATCTTCAATTCAAATACAAACTGTCGAAGACGCTAAACAAGCACTCATTGCATATGCTAGAAATCTTAGTATTTTTAAATGCGCTGATTCAAATAACGATAATATAGTGACATTATTGGAAGCATATGACTATTTATCCCGATATGTCAAGGTAATCAATAGTTTTCTATAAAAATCAGCTAATTTTGCGGATAGTTCAGGGACGATAGGAAGAAAACAGTTAACAATCAATCTCACTCTCAATTCTTTCAACTTTCCATCATTTCTGAAAACCTCACCTGATTTCTGTTACAAGTCAAGGAAAATAACAATATATTCACTAGTAACATTTTATTGACTTCCCATATATTCCTTAACTTTTATATCTGCAACTTTTCCTACAGTGTACTTTTAATAAAGCTAGAAAATGATGATTCCTTTTACAAAAAATCTTCCTTTTATTAATTACCATTAGAACTCAATTTTGATTTCGTATTTCTCATTTAATATAGTAAATTTGTCACATACAGGTCAATTTAAATATCTTTGATCCGTACGCTTCAATAAACATAAATTCAATAGATGTCTGGGAAGGAAGACTTCTGAATTTCCTTCAACTTTACGAATCGCATCTGATTTCACTTTTCAATGATTTCACACTATTTAATCAATCCTTCCGGATGATTAACCGTTTGAAATAAGTGGAATGAACGAATGTAAGCTATTTGCTCTTCTTCAAAATATCGAATAATTAAAATAGCTGTATATTCAACATTTCCTTTAGATACGCGTATTTCTGAAAATCCCACAAGTAAAAAAATCCTCTCGAAAGGTTACAAATTTTTGGAATTTCTTTTAACTTATCCTCAAATAATTAAAACGTAACTTCCTTCTCTCTCTTTCTCGCAATCATTGATAAGAAAAAAGGAAAAAAGTAAGAAAACATGCGATCTTGAATTATGATAGAATTACCATGGAGGCAGTCTCTATAGACTTAAGTCCGTATAACCCAGCTGTTAACATCATCGAAAATAGTCATAAAAGTTATAGAATTGTTTGACCAAAAAAACCATAAATTCTTTCTTTCGTCTATTTTAATTTTGTGAGATATCATTTTGATGATACTCTCAAATGAAATTTCATATTTTTTGGCATTTGCAAAAAATGATGCCTGAATTTTTGAAATTTAAATGATGTTCAAATTTTCAGATTCAAAATACAGTCGAATTCTTTACTATTTTCATTGATTCGAAGCAAAGGAACGGCTACTGTCTCGATGTTCAAGGTAATAAAATAATTCAAAGCATTGATTTGGCTTCCGAAAAATAATTCTTAGGACAACGAGTCCAAGCAGCATTTGTCATGCTAAATTTCCAGTGCAATGAAACAATTTTTTTAAGTCTAATCGCTAACCAACACGTTTATCTCACTGTAACTGATACAACTGAAATACCTTATGAAATCAATTTTCCTCCGTGAATTAAAGAAAAGCTTTATTGCAATAAAATTGAGAAATAATGTATTCCAAGGCTTGAATTTGTTGTTAAAGAAAGAAGTTATTATCATTGTAATTATTTACTCCGACTAATTAAGGAAAATGTTTACATTATCTTAAGAAATATTGGATAAGTTTTTTTATCTGTTTGTTATTGAATACAATTGATGCATCATATATTTTTCACACTAATTGGTTGGTTAATAGATTAAAGAGTTGGATGATTGATTATTTCTGTAATAATGTTATAATCAATACATACAAATTCTAAAATTAAAAAAAGGAAATGGAATCCTCCAAATAAATGAAGTGATGAATCTACAGTTATTTATGATAGAATTTGAAAAAGTAGAAGTAAATGTTTCAGAAGTGTATGGGAAGCCAGGAAAATATAATTTGTTCAACTTACTGATATTATTATCACTATCCTAAATATGACTTGACAACATTTTATTTCAAATAATCATTTTAACCGTCCAAAATCATTAATCCCCTTGCCGAATGCCGTAAATTTTCGTGAAAAGTAGAAAAAATTCAATAAGAAATGTTTGCACTTCAATAATTTCAACTTTTGTCTTTGACTTCTTTAATTTCTTTTTCGTGTTATTCGAGTTTCCCGGGAAATATAATAATTCAGAATGAATGGATAGAAATTTATCCCTGCAAAAGGCATGCTAATATTTTGAACGAATTTATAATATTTCAGGTCTATCAAATGTCATTCATAATATCATTCATAGATGTACGATAATTACTCGAAGGATACAAAGTACATGCAACAAATTATGTATGCATACAGTATGCAAAGCAGTAAACCTTGACAAATTACCTGTTAATTCGGATAGTATTATTGCTCTTGCGTTGCAAACAGTGCCGAACACACATGTGATCGTTGAAGATACGGTCGGAAGAAGTATATGAAAGCGAAAATAATTTTTGATACTTTCCTTTATAATTAACTTTAAGCTATTCTTAGCTCCAACTGATTCCCGACGTCATTGAAACATTGCTGTGATTGAGTTTTTTTAAGTCCAAGAGAAGTAAACTTTATGGACTACATAGTTATCTATGCTATCGCTTATTTATGCTATCTATTCATAAATATCTTTGGCATTGGCAAATTGTCTCATAAGATTTGGAAAAAAAATCATTTTTGTTAACACTTAAAAAATAATGGTAAGATAAAGATTAGAACAAAAATAAGCTGATAATAAAAAATCTAACCTGTGAAGAATTTCACATCATAGATCATCTCTAAAATTTTATAAAGATTGGAATTTATTGATTTAGTCATGAGAAATTTGTAATTTTAACCTACAATAGATAAAGTTGATATCATCAAATCATTTGGTGCATTCTTTGAAATTACATATGTATAGAACTGAACAAGCATAATTTGTATAATGGTCAAGAATTAGTGATAGGCGGCAACAATTATTGACGATATTCTTGCAACAGTAAGCAAAGTAATATTATATCATGCAATTTAAACATCGAGATCACGTGATCAAGGATTATGATAAACGATTTCTTTAGCATAGCATCAATTGCACAAAATTACTCTAATTATGCAAATAATTTTATATTACAAAATTGCTTTTTTTGACAGTTATCAGTCTGATAATCATATCCTTATTATGACATAACTACGAATAGCTGTAATATATGCTGCATTCACCTAAAGAAGTTTCTTCATTTTGTTCAATCTCAATAAATATTTTGCAAATTTTTTTTAAAAATGAACTGACAAGAGGAAGCAGCTGTTTCAGAATCGATGAATCTGTTGAACCTCCTTGTTTCTGAACACTTTGAAAATGCAATTGTTTGTTGGCAAGCTCGAGTAGGCATCATTGAAGAGTTTGGCTCATTGTAGTACAAACTGCTACGAGTTTACATTTCTTCCTCACTTTATTCTTCTAACTTTTAAATTGAAATCATTTAGTATTTTACGGTATTTGGGATAGATATTACTTACCTCAATGATATTACTTCTACCATCTTGTCAACATCATTGAAACTGACAATTCCCGGACTAAATTACAATCGATCAATCAGTTGATTGCCTCTTTACTCAGCTTTAGTCTTTCAGTTTGCATAAATTATCTCAGGTATCTGTATGTGTGTTTATATGTATGTGTGAATCATTAAAGTGACAATCATTACAATTCATTTAAACATAAAATTTTACGATCCAATGAGCGATATTTTCGAAATTAATGAATTCTCTTCAGTTTATTGTTTTCATGTTTATGTCTCATAGGAAGCAAAAAGAGAAATAGTTTTAAGACAGATTTAGCGTTATTTTTGTTTTGCCATGTCTCGATGAAATGCTCAAAAGTTCAAGCAAACTTTCAATGAACTTAATTTCAGTTTAAAATGGACTTAAATTTAAAACCAATTTATCGCGTAATTGCATTATTTTGTTATGGAAAAAAATTCTGATGACTTTTGGCCGCAATCGGGGATTCTCTCAAAATCTTTATACGCATATTTCGAATTTCAAGGGAACTCTGAAATAATTTTAAAAAATTTTACATTCGGAGGGAACTGAAGACAAAGAGACAGATGATTTTGTTTCACGCCCAGCTCGAGCTACTGATGAATTTTGTACATTATTTGTTTTCGTCAGAATAAATTCTGCTAAACATCTGTTCGTCTAAAATCCACTGGCGACCGAGATAAAATTAAAAAATTATTGTATACAGTACAGTACCCTATTAGTAGTAATTTCTTTTAGGCACAAATGCAAGCTTTAAAATAGTAAAAACTTTTAACATCGTAAAAAATTCTTTCAATCCAGTTATTCGCGGCAAGTAAATTTTGATTAAATAGTAAGTTTAGTTAATATCTCCTGGAGATGCATTACATTCTGGTCATAAAATTTAAATTTAAATTTGAATTGCTCAATTCTAATAGTTTTACGAGTATGGCAAAATGCTTGATTTGAGCTCATTTGTTGCACATTTGCACGTTAATGTCGTATTATTTGCAATAACTTTTTGCACAACCTTCACAATCATCTAAAATTGTCAAATTTTGTGCTAATCTCAAATTCTGAACAAATAATTACATGAAAAACATTGAATGTTTATATTTCTCCGTATTATAAATCAGTAAATCTCCAAAATAAAAGAATGATGAATGTTTTGGGAAGATTTTATTCGCGGTGAGAAGACAGAATTACAGCACGCCAACTAGGCAATGTTGTTCAACCAGATGTATTTTAATTGAAAAATATTTGAAAGATTATCGGAAGGAAAATGAATTCTAACTTGATTAGAAACCGATCCAATCAATTTTATTTTAACAGATGAAAAAATTGCTGACCAAATTTCACTTTTTCAGTTTAATATCTGTCTTGGAATTTAAAAGAAAAGGGTCTTTTGAAGAAAGTATATGCCTGCGGTATAACGGAATCTGAATCAATAAATGGCAAATGATTTTATGAATTTTGTGAGATTTGCACAAGCACGAAAATAGCTCTTTAGAATAAGTCGTTCTTCTTAATTTTTCTCCATTTTAGCTTCACTGGAAGTATCTTATATATAATATAATTTACTAGAATGAAATTGAATGAAATGAAAAATATAAATTCTGCGACTAGATTCAAAGTTGTACACGTCAGTTTACATGCGCTCATGCATGACAATCACTCTGTTCACGGGGAATTTAACTTTTTGAAACAAGTTTACAAATTAATGTTTTTCTTTTTAAAATTTTTTTTAAAACAGTTATTTGAACCACAATGAACAATTTGCAAAGAATACTCATATTTTGCATTCTTTTTCTTCCTTTAGAGCAAATTTTTTCTTCCTATCAAGTAAATATTTTGACTGTCACAGTTAGTGCCACTTTTGTCATTTCTTTTTACTTAATTGCATGACATCTGAACTTTTCGTCTCATATGTCACGATAAATAAAAAGAAAATTCAATGATTTTATGACTTTAACAATATTTATTGATTTCTATACCTTTATTGCTTACTTTAATACATTTTCGTATTGATTTATCCCCTGCCTTTGTTCCGTCCATTTCAATATATTCTGTTCTTCACGAAAATTCACGGCATACTTACAAAAACAGACTTTTTTACAAATGTAATGAATTCGCCATAAAAATAAATTTGTAAGAAATTCCTTCCAATTGTCCTTCCACTATTTACAATTTTCCTTTCTTTTTCGATGTTCTGTTGGAGTGACTTCAATTTAGTTTTCTTCAAATACTTACGTCGTAAGATGAAATTAGAACATTTTTGCATCTTTTTTTCTTGAAGATCTGTTATTTTCATTAGGATAAAATTAGAATATGAAAAAGCATGAGAATTTTAATAATTAAAAAGGAAAGAATTGAAAAAAAAAACAATAAAGTAATAATAATTTTTGATTTGAAAAATAACAGAAAGTAAAAGAGCAATAGAAGATAGATTTCAATAATACTGAAGATTTCCGCTTATATTTATTTTTATTTTTAACTAAATCTATTTCTAATTATCATATTTCTTTTTAATTTAAAACTACACACGTAGCTTTAATCAGTCAAAGTGCAAAAAATATTGTATAAGGATTTAAAAATGTTAACCATATTAGGCCTCACGGAGACAGTAAGTTCCAGTATAGTTATCCTGTATTATTTATTTTCCCACTTCATTATGGCTAAAATTCCAAGTTAATATTATGGTTCACCTCAGATAAGCAAGCAACTTCTTTAAGATTTGTCTCATCGAATTCAAAAAACTGTCTGCAGCTTTTTGCAATTTACTAGGTCTGTTAAGAAGTAGAAATTTTGAAATGGTTAAGATATCAACAATATTTCTATCAAATGTAAAGCATCGGTCAGTTAACGTATTCTCATTTTCATGCAACATTTCCTTTCTGTCTTTGAACTTTCTACTTTTGATTTCGTAACTTTCTTGTTGCTTTGTAAATTTTATGGATTTCAAATTTGAAAGAAAATTTTATTCACCTTGCTATTTGTTCATTATCACTATCACCATTCGGAACTAACTTCACCACTTATGGTTTTCCGATTGAAAATAAAAGTTCTATTTTCAGTCTGCTAATTTTCATGTATTGGAAATATCGAAAAAAATTCACTTCAGCTTCAGAAAAGATCTTCATTACACTGTTAATCCAACAAATAATATCATTTAACTGAAACAACAAATACCTTCAGTGACCTTTGCTCCTGCATTGCACAATTTGCCCCCATAGTTTCTATTTCTTGTGTGCGAAATAACAATAAATTTTCGATTTCATAGTGAATTAAGTTTTAAAAGATTAGAAATAATAGTAGTGATAAGTTTGATTAGTGGCAAATATTAATAGCAAACGTCCAAAATAGTTTTGAACTCTTCGACTCTTTTCTGCTTTTTCACCTTCAAATATTTTCATTTTTAAAACTATTTTTTCTGATTTATCGCATTGCAATGTTTACTTTTCTCTTTTTTTAAGCATAAGATGGGATGGAATTTGTTATTTGACACAGACAACAAACTTTCTAACTTGAAAATGCTTCAATGACAATCTATCTCTTTGGAGCTTTTTCATTTCATTTCAGAGATGGCATCATTCTCGTAATTATCATAATTAATACTAATACTAATAAATTTCATGGTTACCAGTTTGAATTGCAAAGAATAATTTATAGCAAGCTTTGTTAGCATTTTGCATTATTTCTGAATGTAATCTTTCGAATGCTTTTATAAAATTTATAGCATTATAGAGTTATTATGATTGCAGGAATTAAAAAGTAATGCCTCAATTTTCCCTTTAAATCTGAAATGAGAGATTTTACCAACATTTTCTAGCACTTCTTCCTTCTCTTACTTCAGTTCCTTCCTTTGTCATCAACTTTTTCCAAGCATTAATTTCCACCTAATTCAGAAACTTTCGAATGCTATCGACTGAGGAGAAAAGAAAATAATTATATTTAAGTGAAAAATATTTCTGATCGCAACGGCTAATGGATTTATGCCAGTGAGGACTGAAATGGAATGAAGGGAGAAGTGAAAATACTAATGTTTTATCCTTCAGGACCTATCTTTGCCTAATTTTATGCTGATATGCTCATTGTTAATGCAAATCTTTGCGTTTCTCATCATAATCGTTGATCTCTTTCAAATGGATTCTGAGATTTCTGAAAAAAACTTTCATTTTTTCACTTAGTTTCTATATTGCATTCTTTTTTTTGTCATCTCTGGAATTAAAAATTGTAGGCGGATTTCATGTTTACCACCAATGTCATATTTATCTTTCCATTCATAGACTTAAACCTAAAAGCTTTCAACCTTCCTTGCCAACTCATCAATATTTTAGAAATAATTGTGTGAAAAATAAATCGATTGATTCAATCGAAGTATGTCTTTCATTGAAAATTTAATCATCGTTTTCGGAGTTTAATCATTAATTTTATTAATTTCCTACTTTTTTGATCATAATTGTTGATTCGGTCTAATATTTCCAATTTTATTTTATTTGGAAGTTTTTTCTTTAGCAAATCTTCTTTGTCTTTCTTGAAGTACATGGATTAAATATTCTTGGCCATCATTTTCCTCTACATTCTTTATTCTTTTTCCACTTTATTATCTCTGAATTTTTAACAGTATTTCCAAATGTGTTGTTTAAGCAGAAAATTGTATTTTGCAGGTAAAAAAAGCATCTGTGGTCGTTTCAAATTTCTTCCAGTCACTGCTCGTATCCAAGTCTGTTTTACAGGTTAATAACTTATTTCATGTTTTTCCATCAATTATTTCCCATCAAAAATTTAGCGTTCAAAACTCTTAAACATTCTTTGCATGGAACAAGTCGCAATTCTGTGAAAGATAAGAAGCTCAGTTTTTTTATTGAAATGACTTAAAATTTGGCAACCGTGATTTTGTAAGTTTTTGTAAGAAAATAACTTTCTTACTGCTTTCTCATTTCCTGAGAAATAATTCTGAAAAAATTTGAGATCATTTGAAAATCATTCAAAAGTTTACTTAAACCTATTTCTTTCGCTTTTTTGTTTTTAAATTTGCAAAAATTTTTTCACCCGTATCTTTCAACATTGTTTTCATAATTTTCAAAATTTTCAGCTTTGATGATTTGCTGAAAAGAAAACAAAACTTGAAAAATGTTCTTTTATATATTTTTATATACCACACACGTTGCAGACTACATATCGTTGACTTTTAGATTTGTAGACTTACTTTTAAAAAGCAACAAATGAAGTTGACCATTACTCTGAAATTCTTTTTAAAAGTAAAAGATAGTTCAATCCTTCTCTTCCTGATCCGTCTACAACTGGTCTTTAATTGCTTTTTTGCTATAAAGTGATGAAGATTACCTAGATGACAGGCCGCACAGTGCCACAATGTATTGAATCAAATCATTCCATTTGGTTGATCATTTCTTCTTTTCATTTAAATTTGAAATTTTGTTAAAACAATATTTTCATGGTCTATCAATGCTGCAAACTGTGTTTAATACTTTTCAAAACATTTTTTTCTGCAAATAACTGTCATCGATTATGCTTTATGGGGATGAATAATAAATTGATATGTCTTTGATACAATTTTTAAGATAGACATTATAATGAAAATTGGTGGGAATATATAACGTATAATAGTAGTTACCTAAGTAATATATAATAGTAATTACATTATCAGATGTTATATTTCTTTGATGATGGAATTTCTCATGGTTTTTTTCTCTCAGAATTTTTGAATTCCTTAAATAACCAGAGTCTTCTTAAATTTTACATGCTATGAGTTGCTTCAGGGGGAATTAAATGAAATAACTCAAATGAAGCATTACCACGTGTCGCAGGCAAAAGGAATGTGTAATAGAAATAAAATAAATAAAACAGAGCGAAATAAATCAAAATAATGAAACAACTCTGGAGTGGGTTAAAATAATCCAAATAATTAAATAGAAAATTCATCATCAGTTGGTTGCTTCCTACCTATTAGCAAAATATAAACAAATTATTGATCTATTGATTTGATTTCATTACATTTAATTTTACCGGATTTATTTTGGTTTTCAATTAGGTCTCCCATCTGTGTCATTGCTAATTATTCTTGTCTCATGTAGTTTGGTTCAATTCCTCTTATTTCTAGTATTTATGCAGAAAGAAAGTATGAATCACTTTTCTGTCCTATTTCAATCTTATTAAACACAAGTAATTCTGCTTATCTTAAAGCTAATACTCACATTTTGTTTTGCACCACTATTATAATCTTTAAGAATAAAAACTGAGATTGAAAAGAAATTCGGTATAGAAATCGGTGATAAGAATTTCAATCTCGTTAACTGAGACCATTGTGGCAATTCCATTTTCCGAATTTAGCTGCAAAATAGGCTTAAGTTATATGTTTTCGGAATGGAAAGAAATATATAAATGTTAAAGGAAAAAAAATCAGTGATAAAATATATTTTTAACAGTTGTATAGAGATTTCGAAAAACTGTACTTAATGAGGCTGCTGTCATCGATAACACTGCTTGACTTTGGCCTTTAACAGAATAGATGTAGCGCAAGACCTTAGATACTTTATCCTCTTTAGATTTTGTTATCTGACTAAGCTTAACATATCTAATAATTCATTGAAAAATATACCGAAAAAAACCTTCTTTTTAACGATCATACAAAGAATAATCTCCTGAATTTGTTTGCCTTTCCTAAAAACAAATCAAGACTATCTCTTGCTTTTTTTCTAGCTAATGCTAGCTTCAGTTTATTAGTCCAACCTTTTTGTAGTGAATAATAAGCTATAAATTGACAAAGTTATTTGAATTATTTCATTCGCATCATTCCTTAATTTAATTCACTTCGAGGGCCTTTACACTACCTTGGTCTTAACTTCTCAGAGCACTATATGCTACTGTTGTTTATTGATTTGCTTTCTAACAAGCTTTACACATTTATTCATTCGTTCGTTACCGCCTGGCTTGTTCCATTCTACCCCATACCATCAACTAACCACCAGTTTTATCGCTTCTTATTGTTTTCTCAAAGCTTATCTCTCAGTGAGTGCATTGTTTAGGGAACTGCTCAGTCCTTTAATCTTGCTCCTCAAATTACTTCGAATAATTTTTTATGACCTTTGCTAAGGATTTTTTAATTGTTTTATAGCCACAAGTGCTACTATAATCATTTAATAAACAATCAATTATTGTAATCGTAAAAAAGGGAGTTACATGATGGAACTGAAATTATCCTTGAATAGAACAGACACAAATATTTTGATGTTAAAAATTAGGAATGATTGAAATGTCACGTAGCATTCGTTTGTTCTTTTCCTCCCTTTAGGCATAATTAAATTAGATTTATCTATGCTAATAAATAAACTTTGTTGAAGAAAATGAAGAATTATAGCAATGATTGTTGTGGATTGGTATTAAAAATGCCATAAAAATTAGCTACCAAGTGTTTCAGTAAATGAAAAAATTGAAAAACAATCTTGTCGTTTGATTTTTATTTGGAATGAAAAAGAAAAGCTGATAAGAGTAGACAGCTTAAGTCATCTTTCTTTATGATTGAAGCTTTCTGTAAGCAAAGGCATTTTTGAAAAAACTAATGGCAATTTCATACGATAAAGCAAAGGAGCAAATATCGATGTGATGTGTATGCATGTGAAGAAGCTTTGCATTTTTCTTGTTTCCGAATTTTTATTGCTTATTTTATGAATGGAAAAGGGATGAACGAGAATATCTTCAAAGAATTTAGTTTTCAGTCTCCACGCAAACGTTTATTAATCTGTGAGAAGAGAGAAATGGTTGTAATAATAATTCAATCTTCTGTGTAATAACTGATGGCATTGAAATGTTTCTGAAAATTTGAAAATGGAAGAAAAAAATTTCAAACTGGCAAATATGTTGGAGAATCTCTGTGAAAAAAACAAAAAGAAATAAAAAATTTCTCTGAAGTATCGCAAGCTTCTTCCACTTGTATTATAACTATTAATATTTGCTTATCCCAATTCTTGCCAGCTTAGTTGTTCACTGATCTATCAATTTCATCACTATTACTAATTTTAATTATTGTGCTAATTTCTGTCCTCACAATAAACTTCCCTCTTATTTGCTCGCAGTTGAAATTTGTTAAATTCTTTTGCTAAGCGACTATACTACTTCTGAATGGCTGCTGATAATCGGGCAGCATCACATGTAATCACTCAACTTACACCAGCAAATTTAACCGAGCCGCGGATGGCCAATCATAAAAGGTTAGCCCGTATCTTTTTTGCTATTTGTAGTGCCTTAGGAATCTTTAATTTTGCCAAAATATTTTTAAAACTTCCAAAGCTACAGCTAAAGAAAAAGAAATTTTGAATTCTCAAACTGAAAGTTTTGTTTAATCAAATTAATATCTGGTACATATGAATGGTGAAAGTTATAAGGAATTATGCTAATTTGATAAAGTTAATTAAATAATTAAACGTAATGAGAAAGATGTTTGCTGCTTGGACATCCGAAATAAATTGTGACTTTAACTTACGCAAACAGATTGCTTGGTGATGATCTCGAATAAAGTTGTATGATGAAAATTTTAATTAGCAAAACTTGCCAATTTGCCTTCCTTTTGGTACGTAGGTCAGAAGATAAAGGAGTGAAACTCCTAGAATAAAACTGTATTTTGAAACTTTTTTGAGACTATATTTAAAAAATTTCGCCTGCTTACTGTAAAAATGATGTGCTGTTGAGAACTGTGACGATCGACCTTCTAAAGAAGGAATATTGTTACTACTAACTACATCAATATTTTTAATTGATAATTGATTTCCTCTCCACAACTCAATCGAATCATTCATTGAATGTATGATCGATACATGAAATGGTGATAGTGTATGACCTATCTGAGGGATGTCCTTAGATGACCCTTTCTGTCCTCCTTTTCCCTCAATCTATTTACTCCATCCATTCTCTCTCCCATTCTCTCTTATGCTCAATCTTCTGCAACTTTCCACTCTCATTTTTAAAAGCATGTTCTTGGCCTTTCAAAAATGGAATATTGCATTTCATTTATAATTTACCTAAGGTTATTTTATTGTGCTACCTAATCGTTGAGTATCAAATATTCTCTTTCCGTCATCCTCTCTTATCTGTCATTTCAAACGTAATGAACATTTATTGTCCTTACTAATTCAATTTCAATTTTTTCCATTCTTCTCACTGAATACATATATATATATTAAACATACCGATTGACAACCATTCGAACAGGTGGTTGGAATGAGGTCTGAATAAATGGACGAATTTCAAAACAAGGCGATTGATATGGGATGAAACGGGCATAAACGCGAATATATATATATAAATATAAATATAGTGATAAGCATAAACAACTAATTAGTACTCATTCATTATCGTTGTCTCTTTAATTAATAATTAAACAAATAGTACGTAATGAACTTAGATTACACATATGAGCACTCATTGTAAACAGATATGTTTGTATAAATTATGTCAATTGAATCTGTTTATCGATTCTTACAAAAACTGTTTTATTCTGTTGAGAATGAAATTTGAAAAGAAAAAGGAGTTCAAAAAATTAAGGAATGGCTTTGTAACAACCACTTCATTTGTCTACAAGCAATTAATTAACGTCGTAATAGAATATGCTAACTTTTATTCTATCGCATATATTCTCGCTCCATTAAATTTGATTCCGCCGTTAGTTTTTAAATATTTCAAGTTAATACAAAAATGGTGGAGATAGTTTCAATCTCGGATAACCTTACAACACTTGTTTATTTTGACAGTTCACTGGTGAATTTTGTGATTTCAGTTCCATAATAGAATTATATTTCATGTGAGTGCTGCTTTTTTCAAAGACTTCTCAAATGGAAACGTTTTTTGCACTTGATCGGTATGAATTGTGACAATGTCATATTTATTGACGGTAGCACTACGTCAAACATGACATGAAATTCCTGAATGAAACGGTAACTTTTAGGAATCATAACTTCTCTGCTGTTAATCAATTAAAAAATCAACAATGTAGCATAACAGAGTTAAAAGTACATCTGACATAAATACATAGACATAGCACATACGCACATTGTACCACTTCAGCAAAAATTCGTAGTGATTGGCAAATCCTGTTTAATATATTTTTGATCTAGTAAAAGAAGTGTTATAAAGAGGGGGTGAATATCAAAGAGTTTAATAGCCTTAAGGTAAATTTAAATGTAGTAAACATAATGAAACAGATCCAAAACGATAAAACTGAAAAATTCTTTTTTTCTTCCCATCAGATTTATCCATTCATTAAACTAATTGTTTTTAGAATACTTTGATAGTTTTGATTACTTTCAGTATCTCTCATCATTTTGGCTTCACCAAATTAAGTTCAATTGAATAGTTTGTAAGAATGCTTCCTATTTCCACTTTCGAATTTCCCATTGCATATTTCTTGCAAAAGCAAAAACACTTAGTGGCTCGAATTGCTGAAGGAAAAATTCATTGGAACATTCTCATGGAATAAAATCGTTGCATTTATTTTCTTTTAGAAGTAAATAACTTTATTCCGTTCATGACTTTTTCTTATTCATGAAATTCAATTATTATTCAAGTTGAGAATTAATGATAGCAAAAAATGAGAATATCTACTGACTAACTCTTTAACTTATGACTATTTCTGGAAATTACCTCAGTTTTCTCCACCACTTTTTAATGATATAATTTTGTAAAATAAAAATTCAAGTTCTCCCATAATTTTCTGAACTTTTAATTGATATGAGCTGCCAAATTGTTTTGCTAACATTCCTATTTCTAAAATACAAAGCATCACTTTCAAATCAATCGATAAGATTTTTTACGAAATTGTTTATCATGATACTAAGTGCCTATGTCACCATATCGGATGACGTACGAATTGTTCTATCCAATCGCTTTTTTTGTTCGCGAAAGAATCGCAAATATTTCATCATCAAAATTCCTGTCCTGGTTGATAAGCTCACTAATTATTATAAATTACTTTCAAAACACATTACTCAATCACTTTTTATTGACTCAAAAATTGGGATGCGAATAAATATCGATTTAAACTTTTATAAATTTTCAACTATATCATCAGCGTATGATATCAGTTATAAACTATTTTATTAGCTCGAGCAAGTTTCTTAATCAGTTTTTATCATATTATTTTAGTTGCAAAAATCGTACTCTTTTCAAAAGTCAAAATAATCTCAGATATTTACATCAAATTTTAATTTTGATTGATTCTTTGAATCATTTCATTTACAAATTTATTAAGTCATTACCGTTGTCATGTTTATTTTTGAAATATTTGCTTGCACATCCTTATAATTACAAAAATATTCCCATCAACTGTATACGTGCAAAATATCTGTAACACATTTTTCAACTCATTCAACTTTTTCGCATTTTTGGAATTTTAAATTTCGAAAGAGGAAAATATATTTCTTTATTTCTGCGCAATTAGTTAGGTAGGAGAAATAAATCTGTGAACTGTATCATTATTAAAAAGAATGGTTATTGGTCCTAACCCATTTGTATGCAATGATCATTTCAAGAAAGAAAATGACCACTGTCAGTAAATGGATTATTTCCTTTCCTTCTCTCTTCAGAGTATCGGAGATAGCCTAGAAGGGTTCATTCCCTTATTTGTCCATTGGTTGCTCCATCTGAGGTTGATTATGTTATCGACGAAGCCTAGAAGATTGCCAGCTGTCTGTGTAATGCATACATTTAGTCTGCATAAAATTATCTTAGTGCAAATGTTCCCATTAATCAAAAGTTCAGCTAGAAGTACTCCTCATATTTAACCGCTCGCATCCAGAGATTCTTCCTATCTTACTTCAACTATATACCATTCTCATTTCTGGATTGCATGCAGTCAGTTATGAAATCCCTAAAATTTCATCAATTATGACTGATGACTGAATTTTCATTTTTCCCGATTTTCTCTGTGAAATTCTCACTCCATAATGACAACTGCAGTAGCTGAAAATTAAACTGAAATGGTGTATATGTGTGTGTATGTGTGTATGTGTGTGTGTGTGTGTCTATCTGCTTGGTGCCCCCTAAAAATTTGCTATTGCTACTGCTACTCGTCAATAGATAGCCTAGCTTAGATGGCTTAATAGATTAAATTTGAAAGGAGGATAGATTGATTGAGGGGCTATTCTTTAGCAGGAGGATATACATGTATTGGATATATTTCGTGATATTGAAGGGTGATCAGTTGGTCAATCACTCTATTCTATCGTCCATTGACAGGGACTCTTATCGTTCAGAATTATTTTTACTCTTAGTATTGCTCTTAATACGATTGTTTTAATCAGTGACCGAAGTAAAGACACACTGAAATAAAACTTTTGTTGATTTCTCATTTAATCAAAATGATTGGAGTATAATTTTAGACAGCTATCTGATGTTCAGTATTAACTATCACCTTGATAATGATAGACCGCTTGTCAAAGGAATAAAATATTTGATAATTTTATAAATACAGTATATCGGCAGAAAAGGAATCGCTCAATTTTAGGCTTTCGTCACCTTTACTGAATGCGTTGATTGATTGACAAGGCAAGAAATACTCATTCCTTTCGTTTCACTCTTATTTCTACTCTTTCTTTTCCAAATATGAAAAAGTGAACTGTTGGAAAGAAAAGGGAAATCGTCAAATTTTACTTTTCATTCTTTTCTAAACAGTTCCCATCTAATATTTACAGTTTTCTTGGAATTTTTCATCTATTTTAATCTGTGCTTCTTTTCTTCAACTAATTACTGAGAATGGGTGGTTGGATTAATCAGCAAGTACTGAAAAACTTTTTCGAAACTTTTTGCTCATATCCGCTGTCATTTGCATAACTGTGATTAGTTAGATGTTTAAAAAATAAAAAGATTAAATTCAAAAATAGATGTAATGTAAATGATATCAGAAAGAAAGTACAAGTTATAATGCAATCATATCACTGAAGTTATTATAGTATTATTGTCACTCATTTATATTTTAATTAATACACAAATTAACATACCACTTATATTTATGTTGTGATTTGACGTCACACAAACATTCAATCATAGCAGCCATTGATTGATTGGAAAGTTCGGAGATTAGAAAACTTCATACAGTGTTAGGCTGTTTTAGGCAACGATTAGTTCTTAGCATCTCATAAGCACAATATGCCAAGACTATTTAACGAGTCGAGTCGACGTGATTTCTATTAGATAGAAGCTTGTGCTATTAACAATCAGAAATTGAATTTTTTATTTTTAAAAATCGGAATTAAAAAAGAAAATGAATGAGAATTCATTTTTCGTAACTGATAGCATTAAAGGAATTTTCGGGAGGAACTTTTTTATCCAGAATTTTTGAAATTAATTAATTATTCTATCGATTGGTCTATTATTTATTCAGAGTTTTTAACTTCATTCAAAGACAAAATCTAAAAAATGAATATTTATATCAGTTTCTCTCCGAAACAAAATGATTATTTTAATTACTTCTAACAGTCAATGAATTAAGTTATAATTCGTAAGACGTTTATTTCAATCCGTCCGGTTCATCTCTGTCATCTACTTCTTTCACATTTCTTTGATGTATTATTTTATTGCTGTGTTAATGAGAGCTAGAAATCTAATTCTGCAAGTAATTTCACTCATACCAGATTCCTGAAATGTTTTCAAAATCCAGAAATTTTTGGACTTTAAAATGGGCGACAAACAATTATCTGTTACCTTTAATCTTGAAAATTAACTGAAATATGATATTTTAATGGCAGCTTTACTATTCCAATTTTATTGATTAATATTCTTAATTTCACTTCTCTTCAATTAACCTTTTTTCTTGCCGAAGATGGGAAGAGAAAAGATACATTTCCTATCTGTTTCTTTGATCAAACTGTTTAAGAAATTCAGTTAAAAGAAGAAAGGAAGAGAAAGAAAATAGAAATACTTACTAGACAAAGCATTCCAGGAATAGTGCAAATGACATCACCGTGACAACGACATTCAGAACTGTCTGATAAATAATTTTCCACTCCTCAATCCATCTTCTGCACCAGCAATCGTAAACAACTTTTCCTCCACACTTCCACTCACTTATCTCAATTCCGATTTCCAATTTAGTTTTTTAATTTCCTTCCTTATCTTTAGTGAATAAGAAACTTGAATGGGTCATTTTGGAGAAACATGAAGTATGAAATCATTCATCGATATAGTTTTTTTATTACCAACAATCGATAGTATAATAAGCCATTCCTCAATGTATCGATTGGATGGCGTGGATCATCTGCGATGGAATAGATCATTTCGGATGCAATAAGAATGTGGTATATACTATATTGCTAGAGCCAAAGCAGATAAATTAATTCTAGAACGATCGAACTCTCATTTTTTGTTTCCATTCCGTCTATTCAGGAATGATTCATCACCACAGATTTTATGGATAGTTACTTTTATCTCATTTTTTTGATAACTTCAGATGTGCTGTCAGAATTAATCACTGATGTGCTAGCTTGAGAAGTGACCACTCTTATTGCATCCAGTTCAGTTATTTATTGTTATTATACTCAAAAACTTTTTTATTTTGTATTCAGGTCGATAATTACAGAGAGAGTAGCCACTGTTGATGATCATATATCTCTTTTATCGAATTTTTACTGATGAGCATATTGAGAAAGCATTCATCGAATCTATGCTATTTTCATATTTTATAGGGAAAGTTAATTTTAGTCTACATATATCCCACTTTATTATCATTATTCTTGTTATTACTATTCTTATTCTTGTTACTATTATTATTATTATTAATGTTATTACATCTATTACTTATTGTTATTATATTCATTAGCAACTACATAAAAATTTCGTAAGAAATCTTTCACTTTTTCAGTAATTTTTTAGAGCAACTTTAATGGCCGTGAAAATTTTTTCATTGCTGCAGGGGCCTATGATTGATTTCGAAAGTGCTGTTACTTAAAAATTAATCAACCACTTAAGGAAGCAGAAATATTTCTGAATTTAATAGGTAATAATTCTATTAATATGTCGAACATATTCGAATCACTTAAGACTATAAATTATTCGTGCTACTTATGCTATTGTGTTTTTTAAATTTATTTAAGCTTGCCTGACACAATTTCAATTAACTGAGTAATCTCATGCATTCTTTCATCCCTTATCTTTCTACTTCTACATCTAAATCTTTCGAGTGCCCTTTTTCTTCGTTAAACCTTACATTTTTTCAAATTTCAAAGCTTTAACTTTTAGCCACAAATACTGATTATCATCAATAAATTTTACGAAAATAACGATCATCCCATTGGCGACGTCTACTATGCGCAAACTACTTGGTCATTTCGGAAAGAAAAAGCTCAAGAAGTACTATCATTTATCACCGCAACATGTTAATTAAATTATACACTTTTATCAGAGAAATAATATAATGAATCAGTTCACACAACTACTTTGTCCTTCAATGTTTAACTGGGTCTAAAATGAATCTGCTAGATCAAAAAAATTTCTCGAAAAATTGCTAAATAGAAAGTAGTTGATCAAAACGAAAAAGGATAAAAGATGTTTTAAAAAAGATCAAATTAACTATCATCTATCTCTGACGTCCAATCATGTGGAAAATTTTCGGAGATAAATTTCAAAGCAATTCGTATAATTTGATAATTTCACTTTAGGACGATAGAATAATTATGGATAGGTATATTACTGACACTGAATTTGTTGGTATTCAATAATGATTGTTATCTGTTCCAATTATTTTTTTTAATACAATAATTACTTAACCAATTTAAATGGTTTATTCCATGAGTTAGGTTAAATGTAAATTTCGAATTCTTAAATCGATTTTCATGATAGTTTCAGAGTTTCATTCGATGAGCAACGACTGAAAACATTTGTTTATGACAAGGATACTATCGATGGCTCATCAGAAATTTTTCATATAAAGTCGCCTTTCACCGAGTTAGTTTATTTATTACTTTTAATATTTAAATCCCTTTTTTCACAACATCACTTAATTCTTTTTATTTTTATAAGCGTGCATTTCTCATTAAACTGTATTTAATTACGAAATCTTAATCAGTTAATTTGTTGAAATTTAAAGAATTTATTTTGTCGTCTTTCATACTGAAAGAATTTTTTATCTAATTATTCAATTTGAGGTGTAAGCTAAGCTTAAAAAATATTTTATCAAGTGAAAGTAGAGTCTTCGATCATATGCTCTTATTTGACTCCAACAGCACTTCTTGTATTTTAAAATGAACTTATATTGTCAGCCATCGTTGAAATTTACTTCTCAAGTATGTTAGCGCCTGATTTTAGCTATCTAATATCCACAATTAAAATTTAACATAATTTAAATATCTCCGAATTGCTCGCGACTGCCTCAAAATATAGATATATCCATTTCTAAGTTTCGAGGAGTGTCAATTTCAAAATTTTGTTGAAGAGAAGAATGTATGATTTCGCTTCTAAGAAGCAAATATCATTAGTTACAAATGTTCACCGCTTTACGGATTTTGTCAGTTTTCTAGATCGCACCGTATAACGTAGCATATTTGAGTTATAAAATGATGCATTTCATTTTCTTATTATATCATATCACATAAAAATGTAAAATATTTATGCTTATGCTTCGAAAGTACTTGTCTGCATCATTTATTACTAACAATATCGCAAAATGATTAAAAAAAGTTTTCGCAAATAGTTCCGCAAAGAGTGTGCAATACTTATTTTCATCTATTTTCCAACATCAGAAAATTAAGGCATTCAAAATGACTGCAAGTTGCACTTATGAACAATACAATAATTATTTTGGCACTTAGCATTTATTCCATCGTGAATTAATAGGTTAAATTAAGGTTGTGTGTTCAAATAAAACAGAAGCATGGTGAGAACGTTAAACTATCGCCTCAATTATTTAATCCAAGCGTAGAAGATAAGTACACCGCGCAAATTCTGGCGATCTCGGGTGAGAAAACCGGTTTAGATTGGGGAAAGCATGTTTTCATTGGAGCTCATTTTGTAATACATTTATTTCTTTTCACTGCTCAATCAAAATAGACCGTGTCATATCATGGCAGTGCTTTCCTTTTCTTCTTCGGTCAATTTTGAAATGTTGTTATGTGTGCAAAGATGCGAAAGTTCGATTTTACTTCAAGCTAAGATCTGATGTTGCTAGAAAGGATTTCTAATTGTGATCAAAATTGACATCATAAATACCATTTCCTTTTGATTTCGATGGAGCTGATTTCAATGTATTCATCCTTATTTTCATGTCCACAAATAAAGGAAATAGTTATGTCGCCTGTAAATGTCGTCTTAAACAGCGAAATTTGCTTATAAAAAAGGAATGGTATCACTATGTTTATGCGAAATTGGCTTAAGCTTCGTTAATTTCAATGTCATTATTATAAGCTCTTTTGGCTCTATTTATTTTTATTTATCGGAATAAATCCCTCCGTTTGCCGTAACTCTCTGAAATCGAATTATGATTAGTTGACAGAAAGAATTAACAATGGTATAACAAAATTACTTTCAGAAGTGGAATTGGCATAATTAATTTCCATTTCTACTTATAAATAAGAATGTTTAGGTTAAAACAGTCTACCTCGTTTACAGATAACCTGAGATATTTGAGACTAAAATTTTATAGTGATATCTAAGTTTAAAAGAAAGAATTTGGAATTTCATGCTAACTGGGATTATGTGCTAATTATTTAAGCAATACAATTTATGCTACGATTTTTCTTTTCTCGATTCATGATGACTTTTCATTTATATTATTTGTAAAAACTTTTCTTGGAATCATTGTATTACATTGTTTGAGAATAAAAAAATCTTATAATAACATACTATCCTCTCATCATGAGATTATTCATCAGTGAAGAGTGACTAGAAAATTTTCCAGCTATTAGAAAATATAAAATGAAGAGTAATATCATCGAAAAGATAAATCATATCTAAAAAATCAAATATTCATCGACTTTATCGTTTGTCTTAGAAAATTGATGTGCTCCGCTTATCATGATAATGTACAAATCAATTGAGCATAGAGTAGATCCAGAAAAATTCTTCAGTGAAAAAAGGTGAAGGTTTGGCTCAATTTTTTGAAACCAATGAAATATCTAACATGCAAAGAAAAAAGAGAAATCCAAGCTCGTTGATAACAAAGAGAGAAAGAGAGAGGTAATTACATTACATTTCATTTCAGTTCCTCTTTTGATAAACATCACAACACCACACATATCTGTTTTCTCCTTCTCACTTATCTTCACTAATTTATTATCAGGAAGCGAAAAGTTCGATCTCTCTCACATCGAAATATATATCTTCTCCTTTCTACTTTCCCCATCGTAAACAATAAATTTCCTCCTCTTTTATTTAGTTTTTCCTTAAAATTTTTATTACAAAATATCAGTTGGATTAATTATTTTTCTTTTTCGCTTATTACATCTTCGAATTGTGCACATCTCTTTCTCCCTTTCTGTCTCTCTCCCTCTCTCTATAGGCTATCTTATTCGTTGAAAGAAACAAATCACGCAAAAATAAAGAAACGAAAAAAATGAAACGATATGTTACATTATTTTCAAAATAAATCTTTCAATTTATTCGCAAAATTAAGCTATTTCAATTCTTAGCAATTGAAACTTTTCAAAGAAAATGATAGTAACTTACCAAATCTTGAATCTGATCTCATTCCTTCTTTCCTTCAGTTTTTGGATACCTATATCTAACTAAATAGAATAAAATTTGAGTGGGAAGAAAAAATTGTGACTCAGTGGATTTAAATTTTATAAATTTCCAGTATCGTTTTCCATAAATTTCAAATAATTCCATAAGGTTTCTAACAAAAATGAATTTAAGCTTAATCTGAATACCATTTTCAGATAATGTGAATTGAGGAAAGAAATAAATTCCTTAAGATTTAAAGCAAATGAGCTTTATCTCTATCATTTTGAAACGCATAAGGGAATTTCCCTTTTACTTGCGGGTTCTATATTTAAAAGAAATTTTGGCAAGCATGAAGCTGCGCTTTCATCTCTGTAGCTAAATTCTGTGCCTTTTTTTGTTTGGAGGAGAACTGTTCTTTGAAGTTCAAGTTTTCTTTCCCATCTTCCAATCTATTTTTATTTTAAACTTCTTAATTGTTTAAAAAAGTTAAGGGATAAGAGAGAAGAGATAAAAAAGAATGGAAAAGAGTTCTTGATTGATAATTCAATGCTTTTTTTCCATTTTTTTTCATTATTATATGTGCCCTTAGGCTATTTTAACTTATCCAACTATTCTAAAGTCATTACTCAGTAACAACGTTTATTCTCCTAAAGATTCTCTTCAGTTTTTCTCTTCTGCATAAGCTTATATGTTTGCATCACATAAAGTAAAAAAATGCTGCTTGCAATCCGATCACGAAGATCAATATATTATAAGTCCTTTTCTTCTCCTTGATCTATAATCGTAGATTAGAATGTAATTTGAAAACAAACGTAGAAGAGACAAGATTTAACGCTGTGGAAGATGAAAGATGAATGAACTATTATTGTATGGGCCACATTAATTTGATAACATGACCTGTTTAAAATGTAATACTTAGGTTTTTATTATTTCTCTGATGTCATTTAAATTCCTTTGATCACGTCTATCGTTATTGCAGTTGAATTTCTAGTAGTTTTAAAAATTCTTAAGGGTGAAGGTAATTTTGTTTGCATATCTCGAATACACCTTTAAGCAAGATGTGTTCAGTTAGAATTATGTGTTCAATTTTTAAAATAAAAATTAGATTTTCGAAAAGATTGAAAAATTAGGAATTTTTATAATCTTAGAAAATAATTTTTGGAAAGATTGCGAGCTTACTCCCCTCGATCCTTTTGTTTATTGTAGACTTTATTTTTTAAACAATGAAAGCAAAATCAAACATTGTAAGCAATCGATGCAGGTCTACAATACCCCCAGACACGTTCAGGCAATCCATGGGTGGATGATATGACATAGCTGGCTGCAACAGATTTATAGATTTAATTGCAGTTGACATAGGTGTGATTATCCGCGCTCCGCGATCATAATGTGTTTCCGGATAGCCAAGAGTTGAGAGGAATAGAAATTTTGGTTACCATTGGAAAATTTAACAAGCTGTCAACAACCAGGGATTTATAAGTATGCAATATTGGTCACACCATCCGTTGCAATAGAATTGCAGATTTCCTTTATATTTGCTATAAAATGATATCGTAGATTTCACTGATACAGGTTACTGATGTGATTATATTTTCTTTAGCTTAATTATTTCATCAACTACAAAATAGTCAGGTCAAATTTCATTGGGATGTGAAGGAACAAATTTTTCTTGTTTTACGCAATAAAATTTTTATTTTATTCTAGTTCCAATACCATAAGCCTGAATCTTTTTAAGTGTAAGTGTTGGAATTTCTTACGGTACTAAGAATAATTTTAGTATTCCTTTTGTTCAAATATTTAAAAAATAAAGGAAGTATTTACCTGCATTTGAATAATGAAATGAGAGCTGATGATAGCGTTAGTAGCTAGTTGTCAAATAGTTATTTAAAGTGTATTTAGCTTATCATGACGTATAATAACTGTTATGTTATCTTTACGATTGGATCTTTTCTCTCATCAATTTTTCATTCTTCAGTAATTCTTGAAATGAGTTTAAACTGCTTTCATGTAGTGCCTTTGCTTAATTATTTTGAAAATTTGAGAAATATCGCTAAATTTTCAAAGTCGTCCAACTTTGCCAGTTCGGAATTTTGAGTATTTTTTGTTTTTAAATCACACTGGAAACCTTCTGGCAACCTCGCAACACAACTATCAAATAACGTTATTGAAGAACCCTTTTGTTTTTCATCATACATCATGATTATAATTTGTTTCGAATATTATTTATTCGCATATAAGCATATAATTAAAAAGAGATGTAGGCCTTAGCATTTATTTTAATTAATGTCTGATTAAACTGCTGTAATCAGTAGTTTAAGGTATTTTGAACAAATCTCACATAATTTTTTGAAATTAATATCTTATCTCCATATGGAAATAACTTCCTTCTATGAAATGGAATGGAATTTCATTTTCATAAACGAAATTGAATCCATTCGGGAAATTCACTTCCTAAATTATTTTGTGTGGAAAAGCATCTTGAAAATTCCCTCTGAGATCGTCTCCGAATTGTGTTCAGAAAGTCCACTCACATTAAGGTTAATGCTTGATGCTGTCATTGTCTTGATGTCTTGATCGATTTGATGTGCTCTTTTAAATTTCAAAATTCCTATTCGCCTCATTAACTGTTCGGTTGCAGCTTTTTTCATTTCGTCGAATGACATCATTTAGTAATAAATTTGTTAGCAGTGCCACCTGTTATTTACTCTGCCCACATGCAGAAATATCATCGCTTACTTCGCCGTCATCTTATCAGTGATACGAGGAGGAAAGATAACCCATTACAAGCGGATCAATGCCCGCTCAATCGTCCACCAGGCTGCTTGCACTTCAGTTGAGCGTGAAGCAGCTGCTCGTATCCACTCCTCCAGAAAATTCCTCCCCACCTTTACATACCACATCCCATTTCTCTCTCTCTCTTCTCCAACAAACTTTCTCTCTCTCTTTCCATCCGTTCAAATATCAGTAGTGATGCCTCCTTTTCCTTTCTTCCCAAATTGAATATAAACCATGAAATGTCTTCAGTATTTTAAAAATTTATTTCTTTCTATTCTTTTTCTCAGCTAACCTCTTCTCCACTAATCATTCTCCATTCCCTCCTTTTCTCTCTCTCTCTCTCTCTCTCTTACTCTCTCTTCCTCTCTCTCTCTCTTCTCTATCACCTGATAATCCAGGCTCTGTGTTAACGCATTCCTTTGTCACCAAATTCTATTCTATTCGCTTTTTTAGTTCCATTTTATTATCCTCAAATCACTTAATTTTCCACCCAAATTATAAATTCATTTTACCATTCGTGTCAATTAAAGGAAGCTTACAAAATATTTGTTTATTATTTTAATTCTTGAATGATATTTTTGTTCCTTTCTCTTTTAGTTTAGTTTGTAATAGTTTTACTGTTGTTTAATACAAGTTTCTTGGTTAATTATTGAAAACTTTTTACACATTAAAATAGGATTTAAATTTTGTCATCTATTTATCATCTGGTAACTTTCTTATTTCGATAATAAATCTTTGCCTACATTTGTTAGAAGTAATTAATTAATGATGTGCTAATTTTTTGAAATAATTAACTGTTAGAAGTAGTTAATGGTGGTCTCATTTTCTCTTCTCCCCACTAAATATTATGTGAATTTAAGTAAAAATTAAATGAATTAGTAAACTAACGATAATTCATTGTTCATCGTAACTTCCGAAACAATAAAATAAGTACTAAGCTTGTTTTGGAATTAAAGGGTAAATTTAGAAATTCGAGTAGAATCGACCAGGTAAAATAAATGGCGGAACTTGACTCCATTTATTTTGATAAAGAAACAAAGAAAGGATAATGAAATATCGATTTTATATTTTAGCTTTCTTTTTGCAACACATCTACAAACTTCTCAAAACGTGAAAGGTACGCAGATTTTCATCCATGGATTCATCAAGCCAATTAATTAGTGTCAGTTCATTTTAGATCTTTGTGGTTGAAAAAGCAGTCATGTTAGGAATAGATACTCCGTTCCTCTCTTCCATGCAAATAATTACATTTCCTCTGGATCTTCTCAAGTCCGTATTCCGTGTTGCGGAATACTCTTTCTGTATGTGTGTATATATATATTATATATATTTATGTATGTATGTATGTATGTATGTATGTATGTATGTGTGTATGTGTGATCAGTTAAATGCATCAGTTGTTCTTCCCAGCCTTAAAGCACTGTGTTCAGCAGAGTTTGTTCAGCTATAAGGCCCCGTTATAGTGTTTTAAGCATGAAAGCAAACAGTTAGAGCCAAACGTCTAGGACAGATCGAACTCTGAATTGATCTCACAAACAATTTTACATTATTCTCTAATGTCAAAGTACATCACTGTAAGAAGTTTGAATTGATTTCGTCAGACTTGCAGTCATTCTCTCCATAGCTAAATGCACTTCCTCTTTTTACTTACTGGTTATAGATTGCTTGGATCCTTGCTTAACTCTTCAATCTTTTATCCCTATAGATTGTTTCCCAAATTAGTCCTGATATCTATGTTATCATACTTACATATATATGTGTAGTTTAATGCTTTAATGAATTTCACGTAATACATGTTGCACAAAGATTTTTTTATATTTGGAAATTTTAAATTTTAAATTCTATTTCAAATAGTGATCTGTTCAATTATTTTCGGCTTGCAGTATTATATCTTTCCATTCTATGCTTTAGAAATGCAGCATACATAAAAGATAGTTTCTGTTTAATCTTTTGTGTTGTTTTAATTAAAAAGATTAAAAAAAGAGAAAAAAAAAATAGATCCATGAAAATGTAGCGGTAGTATGACAAAAAAGATGGAAAACTACCGAGTAGCAACTAGTAGCTATGTTTTAAAAAAGTATTAAATTGATCGTTCGCGATATGAATATGGACATTGCAAACATGCCCGAGTTTATCATTATAATCAAGAGTTATTCATATCTTTAAACGAAATAAGAGTTTAATTATTATTGACAACAATCATCGTCGTTAACATTGAAAGAGAATTGTTCTTTTCCTTCATGTTTCAGTCCAGACGCACCGCCAAATCGGATAAGAGTTGTTGCAGAAGAATCGGAAATGCCAACGACGATAATGCCACCAGCTCAAATTGAAGATACTCAAAATGCAGCTGCAATTAGTAGTCCTCCTCTCCCTGCACTTATTAAGTTAGTTTAATGCCTTCATTTACTTAAGGATTAAAAGAATTGGTTCTTTGGAAATTTTCTGTTTATACCCTATTATCTCCTTTCTTTACATCATTGCATATATCAATGGCTGTTGTATAAGTCACACTTCACGTCATTTTCGACAATATTTTCTTGAAGAGAGATTTTTTTCTATATAAATTTGATTATAATAGATCATTTGCAGAAGGGTAGAAAATGAATTAACGGATAATCCATTTCGCCCAGAAGAATCTCTATTTCATGAAGTTGATCCAATCGTGGAAGCATATAAAAAAAAGCCTTACCCACCGTCGTTGCTCGGTTCACATAACACAACACCTATAAAAAGCACTAATCAATCATATTTAAACGGTATGTTTCACTTCGGATTAATTTTCTATCGTTTGTTCTTATCATTGGGAAATCATCTTTTAGTTGAATTCGATTTATATGTGTTAAATTGTTTGAGAAATTGAAAAGCTGCAAGCAGAAATAATTTCGACAACTATATATAGCGACAAATTACTTAAGAATAATACTAATTGAAGTCAATTTTTTTTTAGAATTTTTATTTTTAGTTTTTTTTGGACAAGTGCTCTTTTTTTATAATGCTGCTGAGCTATAGCATATAACTTATGTAGTTACCTTAAAAGCATCCGTATATTATTTGACTTCAGTTTTGACAGTTTTGACTTTCAAGGTATACCATAACTAAATTAATTTCTTAGACTAGCTACAGACATTTATAAATATAAGATTAACTATTTATGCTAATGATCTGATACATATTGCAGAATTGCAAGTTATGTTAAAATTGCAGAGAAGGCTTGATATTTGTCTGTACACACAAACTGAAGAATATCTTAGATTCAGGCATTTCGCCGTCATCATTAGTACCGGATAAAGAAATGGAGGCTCAAGTGATGGGCACAGCACCATTGATGAACACTAGTGATCGGATTGGTATGGAAGATGGTATGGCTGATTTGCCAAAAGCTCGACAAGTGGAATGTATACACATCGAAAAAAAAAAGTGCGGTTGTTGTAATTTACAGTAGGCCTATTACTATTTTATTGCAAGTTTAACTGTAACATTTTTCAACTCATCTACCAGTATTTTGACCACCACTGCCTTTTCACCTAGGATAAATTTTGTTTAGGAAATTATGATTCGAGAATGCATTGAAGTCATCTAGGAAATTCATAAAATCCAAATGCATGTTAAAGGAATGCAAAGATTTTAATCCAATCATCACCGGAAACTTATAAATGATAATTATTTTCAATGACAAATTACTTCGATGTAGTTCCATCGCGTGTTAAGTTAAGGAGATTCATTGGTGGTGCAGTGTTGTGGTGACCTAAAGATATTAAAACTTTATTTTATCTATTTTTGCCCTCTTCAACGCGTAATATTTGAAATTTGAGATAAATTTAATAGAGATTTAAATTTCTGTTTATTGTGGGAAAAGGTCTATCATTTTTTCCCATTGCTGCTACAAAGTTATTTGCATTCGCTTCTGTTGCTTTTGGGAATGATCTCAGTTAATCTGTTTAGGAAATAAAAAAATTTAAGTCTTTTTTCACCTTTTAAGTTCTGAAAATGGAATCGCACTGTACATATTAAACCATTTTTTGCATATTTTTGGCACAAAAGCGTAAAAAAGCCTTCTCTTCGGTATCAGTTTGTGTAATGATTTTCGCAAGATTCGTTAACATTATTAAAATTCGCAGTATGAGCTTTTTGGTATTACATTAACACTTTTTCACAAGAAGAAATGAATTTTTTATTGAAAAATGTATAAGAATCCAGTTATAGATCTTGAAAATTTCGATTAGGATTTCAACAAAGTTTTTCAAAAGGCCTGAACGCTTTTATTTTTTTACTTAAGCACGTATTTAGCATGATAATGCTCGTACTGCTATTTTTCGATTGCGCACCGCTTTCAGCTTGCTCGCACGAGGCGAAAAACATGATATCACGAATATTAGGGGAACTATGGCTTGTTATACTAATAACGGATTTGTCTTTCAACTGTCAGAAACTATGCCCTTTTCTGTCACCATCGTGCACATAATCTGAAGTTTTTCACGAAAAATCAATATCATTATATTTCAGCATTAGAATAGTAGATTTCGTTTTTCCGGCGGTCCATTTTCTCCTCAGAAACGATTTTTTTTAATATCGTGAATTATCACGGTTTGTGGTCATTTAGTGTTACCTCACCTGTTGATGGTGTGATAAAATACCAGATATATTAGTGCAGAGGGGTGTTAAGTTCGAGATAACGTTTAGTAAAACTTTTTCTTTTAGTCCATTTGCAGTTTTTTGAATAGATAAAATTTGTTCCACTTTTTAGTTTTACTTTTTGTAAAATTTAGGAAGCGCACATCAATGAAGGGATTGTCATTTACCAAGTAGTCTCAGCAAGGCAGTCTCACACATGCCCAGAGCTTGGCTTTAATTATTGTGTTTGTGCCAAAAATATCGCCGAAGAATATGCAGTTGAAAAAAATAAATGAAATCGAAGATATAGCGCTCATTCTTTGTATTTCTTTACTTGAAAATTGATCGCTTATTCTACGGTTAATTTCCGTTTAATTTCATTATTAAGCATATTATCGAACTGGCTAACAAACTTGAGATCATAAATTCTAAAAATCTACAGTTTTTGGTTCAGCATCATGTCAAAGATATTTATAATTTATATGTCTTATTTATTCCTTTTTAGAAGTTCGGGCAGCCTTTAGCCATTTGTCGATCGCTTGGAGCTTTTGCGGCTTAATTGTACTCCATTGATACTGTTCATTTTTGAAATAAGGTCAAAGAGCTTTAAGCAATCAGTCTAATAACTGATCTTTATAGAAGAAATTTAAATAGTCGAAAATGAATTTGAAAAAAGTTTTGAAATCATTTTATTACTGGCGCTTCCATCCTTTCCCATTGATTAGTTTATATGAGCAGATCATGTAATCTAAACTTATGTTCAAATTTTAATGCTTTCTAAATAGTATTACTCAAGTTTCTTTCGAATTTTTTAAAAATGAATTTCCTTCTATTTTACAGGAACTTCCATCGTTTTGCACAAAAAAATTCATTAATTGGTTTATTATAAAACTTTCTATAATTTTAGGATTTTTAAGATCTCGAGTCTGAAAATAATAGATTTTCTTGAGCATTTCTCTCGATTGCTGATCTTCGCAATATTTGCATGATTGTAAAAAATTTGTAATAATAAGTTATAATCTGCTAAGTATTTTTTCTTCATCCTTCGCTATTACAACTATTTCTGTTTTCACCATATGACTATTTCAATTACAAATGAGTCGTTTTAGCTGTATAAAATTTTAAAAGTTGCATGGGTATCTTTTACTTTTATTTCTATATTTTCTTTATGCTATTATGTGAAATTGGACATCATTTGAGTGTGGAACTTTCTGATATAAAGATTAATCTACATTTCCATTTTGTTTTTATCTTTTAATTTGAATGAATTTCATTAATTATGCTGGGAGAAAAACGTTTCGTAAGACTTTTCAAAGTAAAAAAAAATTCTTCCAACAGATTTCCTAATAAAAATTTTATTACTCTTGGATAAAAAAGTACTATCCGCTTATCATTCATTATCATATTTATCTTGATCTCCAAACTTATGGGAATGAGAAAAGGGTTGACGGTACGAGTTTCCACATCTGAACCGATCAAGTCCATTTCACATGCCGGTATCATCGGTGCTACTGCAACATATAAATGTAATGTTCGAGCTCTATTGCGCCTTATTTTTCTTTCATCATTGTTTTTATTTTGTTTCATTGCTGCCTTTCTATAATGGAATTTGCGAAAATGATATATTATGAATGAATGATAGAAGGAAGGGGATGAAAAATAATCATTTGTTACCAAAACTGGAAATGATTAGTTTTTCACATTATTTCTATCGGTGCGCATTGCTTTGTGAGCTTTTGATGTTTTGATGAAAATCTGTTCTGTAAGTTTGTGCCGAAAATTGTTTAACAAAAAGGATGCGATCTGGCTTTCGTTTTAATTCTTATTGGCTTTTAATAAGATTTTTACCCTCGAATTTAATCTCAATTTACATTCATTTGAAAGTTCCAAATTGATTCCAGTAGAATTGTAATGAATTCAATAAATATTTTCATTGCAAGTCAAGTTTTCCCTGAAATTCGTATGAAACAAATATATGGTATATTTACGTGCTATCTTAGTTACCGGTGAACAGTACTGTTTCTATTAATTTTTCGCGTTTCCTTCAATTTTAACGTTCTGTTGTTATAATTGGTAAATATCTCTGTATTTCTGCAATGCTTTTTATACATTAAGATATTTTCAAATAATATAGCGCATTTGCATTTATCCACATGATTACTGCATATGTGTTCACGTAATAAAACGTATAACATATCAGTCAATTACCAATAAAAACGCTCTCATTCAATTATAATCGAACGAATTGAAGATGGGATAGATGAGTGTATCAATCTCCTTAACAAAGTTAATAGTCAATCCGATTAGTGTTAACATCTTGCTATCTGACCAGTGCTATTCCGAATCGGAGCCTAGTTGAAAATAGAAAATACTATCAATGGAAAAGTCCAATTAATAAGGAATCTAGTGGAAAAGGAAGAAGAATCGAAATGGAATACTCAGGAGGTGCTGAAGGAGCAAGATCTCGTGATTTGGAGCAATAATTTGGAATGATTCTGTTCTTACTACACTGATAAAACTGATTAAATATTTAATTTCGGTAGTAATTTATTTGAAATAAATGTGACAGTGGGAGTTGATGTCGATATTTTCGAAAATTCAGATAAATTTGCATGTTAAAATGAATCGTTAAGTTATATCTTAAATGCAAAAATCTGCGAAAATGACAACGGTCGTCCCATATCATTATCAATAAGAAACACAAAAGCAAAAAATCATATCAAGATTAAAAAGCACCTTTGGCGCACAGTGATATTATAAATGTATATATTTAATATTTCAAGTAATACAAGTACCATAAACAATCTCAAAAATTGTCATTTTACTTGCAATCATTTTTGCTTTTTACCTGTGTAGAAGTAAATGAAGATGTTGAATACATAATGGAAGTAAATAAAAATATTGAATATAGTGAATGATATATGTGTTATAGAATAATTTTCTTTCTTTATAAAATAATATCTAAGTTGGTGCAATAAATTTCGCGACGACATCATATTTCAGGAATAATTTATTTTTCGGAAGATGTAAGGGACAAGCAACCCTTATCATCGTCATGTTTGTTTTTACATATATTTGAAAATATTATCAACTATCAGCGGTTGAGCAGCACCAATTATTTTCTTCAAGCGTGAGTTGCTGGTTATCACTCAAGTATTTTGAAAAACCGCTTTCTTGAAATACCCTTTTTCAATATTCAAATGCCTCCTTCAACGTTATTGAATAGGATAATAGTATATTTGCCACGTTGCCTACTCGAATAAGACTTGAAAATGGATGAATTCTTTACTTTATTATAATATCCGCTGTTAAATGCAATGGATCCTTGCGTCCTTGTAAATATATTAGTCAAAAGGAAATGAACTCATTTTGCTTTTTTTCATTTCCTTGAACTTCTGAGAAATATTGTATTATGTGGTTATTTTGTAATAAAACTGTATCGCTTCAAATGATAGCACTGCAGAAATGATTTAATCAACAATTCCAAGACTTATGGCTCTGAATTTTGAAGATATTTGTCCTTCCCATCAAAATATTTTTGAAATTAAATTTTATGGTGAATAGCAGTAGCGCAGTTGTCTTCGTTATAATTTTAACTTACTTTTTTTATAAGGTCAATTAGAATAATTTAATTCTCTTCCGAGCTCTTCCGAGAATCCTCATTTAGAATTCTTGATTTTATAATTCAGATAGGAAAAGACAGCCTTAAAATATGACGAAGAGAACCTTGTCGATCATTTGTACTATTTAATAATATTATCTTCACACCGAAAGAGGTATTTTTATGAAAAGAGAAAATATGAATTAAACGTAGGTGCTGATTTTCTTTGTGACATAATTGAATTTCTAGTGCCCAGTATTTTAAATAAAATCTACGATCAAGAATGTTGTCTATTATATGGTTAGCCATCTAACAAAGGTGTTAGAAGAAATCTAGAAGTAAACAAATAAAGATACAAAGGCCAGATATAATTCATTTTGATGGAGATTTGCCGTGGAACTGTACCTGAAGCTCGGAAAAATCATCGAACTTTGAACATATATTTGTTGCAGGATAATTTTCCCCATTCTCGAGTCATTTTTCAGCACTAGACTGGGGTAATTTCAATTGTTGGGTGAGAAGTTATTAATCCATTTATATCTTTCGTCCTCCGTTTATTTACTAGCTAAATATTTAAAATGCAATTAATCGATTCTTATTTTAAAAGTTTCATAGAACATCCCTGAAGTTTAATCTTTCCCGAACATGAGTAACAAGTATTTGTTTCCGATTAGAATTAAAATAGTAGTTTCTTTCTCATTTAATTAAAATGAATGTAATAATTAATCAAACTAAAACCACGCAACTATGCACCGTTTTTATGTTGAATAACTTGAAAAATAATTGAAGGCAACTTCACATTTCATTATATTTTAATCATTTTACCACCTTAACTCCTCCGACATGCAAGAAAATTTTTGAAAAATTTAATATTTTATCAAATTCTCATCTTTGATAGAAATGAAAGGATAGCTTAATTGAACAATCCTGCTTTTATCTGATTGCTTACATTGTCAGAAGATCGCAAAGTAGTGAACTTTGCTAACATTTGTCATGTTAAAACTTTTCATACAATTAGCTTACAAGCCAATTCATTCTTTTTCATCTTTAGCACAATATCCTAATTATCTCTGAATGAAGTTGCCTCATCATAATAGAAATCGTTATAAAATATTCAATGAAAAAAATGAAAATTTCTGAATAATTTTTTAGCAACGGAAGCTTTTTTTGCTTTCATTTTCAGCGTTTTCTAAACGACATGGTTTTTTTCTTTTTAAAAAAGAAAAAAAAACTATTTGAAAGTTCATTTTCGCATTTCAAAAAGAAAATGAATGGATATTCTTATCCATCTATCCTTCTTTTTTTCTCCTTTAAATTCTGAGTGATATATAAATTCAAAGATTTCATATTTCAAATCTTTATTTTTTGTAGTTTGTTAAAATATGAATTAAATAGTAAAGTTTCTCAAAATCAAGTTTCCGGTTCCATCAAAATATAGAATAAGAATATAGGTTACCAAGTTAATCGTTATTCATCACTTTTATTTGAATATGATTGTTAATAATTTATTAATTTTATTTAAAACCCACTCAGTCTTCTCATTTTTCTGAAGTTGGCCGTAAAAAGATTTCCAAATTCTAAATAAGATTTATTTTCATAGATAACTTTAATTATGTATTATTACGTGAATTCCTTTTATCACTATAGCTGTTTGCTGATTGTAATTATCATGTTACATTAGTTCCTTTGTCTGGCATGTTTTTCGGAATGAAATGCGTGACAGTAAATCATTTTCTATCAGAATTTCTCTTTTATTTGATAATTAACAACTTGTAATTTGATTTTAAGATATTTCCAGCAATACATTGATGAACAGTAATGCAAATAATGGCAGTATCTTTCAACGAATTAAAATATTCTTTCCTTTCCTCCTCTACGTAAAATTATGGAATTTCAAATTGATAATAACAGTTATTTCTTTCGGCGATCCTCTTCTCATTCAAATTTTTCTCTTTTTAAAGTTTACAATTTTTTGAACAGAATTTCAAAAATTTTATCATTTTTGTTTTCTTATCTTGATTAGGAAGAATTTAAAAGTTATTCATTGTTATTAGTAGAAAAAAGGAAGAAGAAAGAGGAAAAGGGAAAGGAAAAGTAAAATGTCATCAGTAAGAATGATTGTGTGCTTTCATTAGCTGTCATTTGCGGGAATTTCAGATTGATATTTTTAAAGAAATTATTAGACATTTTACTATCAAACAGAAAATAACTAAATGATTACCTCTTTCTCTCTCTTTTCAGATTTTCATTTTTTTCTCTCTTTTTAGGTTTTACAAAATGATAATTTCAGTGAGATGAGAAAACAAAAGAGAAAAGGATGTAAAATGACAAGGATGATTTTCGAGTCTTTGTTTCATGATGATTTGTATTACGCCATGCCTTACATTTCGCTTCAAGCTCTTATCGTTGCTATTGTTCATTAAATGGAAGAGCCTGAATAATGTCAGCCGAAGATTAATAACATAGCCTTGGCTATTTGATTTTTCTTCCATATTGAAATGACTCATATAACTTCCTCTTTTCTGCTTTCACACATAACATTAAAAGCTTCAATTCAATGAGGAAACAGTTCGGATAAGGAAAAAATAATTTATTACCTTATTATATCGATTCTGGGAAAATCGATGTCGTTTTGTGATGGACTAAATGATTATCAAAAAAAGTTTAAATAATATTTGAATTAGGGAAATCCTTGGAAGATTCAATTGACACAGCGATGCTTCAGAAGAATATGAAATGAAATGAAATCCATACGATCATATTTTAGTAAATGTGAAGCGTTTCAAAGAAAAAGCTAAATTTTAGAAGCAGCTATTAGCCATTATCGAAAATCCATAAGTTCGTCTACATAAGAAACAACTAAAAAAGCAAAATGAGAGAGAGAGAGAGAGAGTGAGATTGAGCAATGAATCTGTTTTTCTTCTTTCAGCCAACCAATTACATGAATGAGAGAGGGAGAGAGAGAGAGAGTTATTTCCTATTTTCTTTACAAAGAAAATTTTTCATCAAAGCCAAGAACGAAATATGCACAATGCTTCATAGATTATTCCACATTCATCAACAACACATAGGGTAGGATATGGACGTAATCCGCTTAGCACATTTATATCAACAAACAAATGAATCATTCTAGTTCATAGCCAACAAGCAGAGCAACAAGTTTTCCCGACATATAGAGGTGTTGTTGATTAAAGCATTGTGTTTTTTGTCTTTTCATCAATATGTCAATTCAAATACTAACTGATATTTATGCTTCAGTAAGTTTTCTTCTATTTCCCGTTGTTAGGAAAGTTTACACAAAGCTTTAAATAGGAATTGAACTGGCATTAAGAAATCGAATTCTTTAAAATCAGCATATTTTGCTTTTCAAAATCTATTTAAATAATTTTTGCTGTCATACTTATATTTTAGATTTACATTTAATATTTCAAGCAGTTCCCATTCTTCTAGTGGAAATGAATATGTCTTGAAACGAAAAAACGAATTGGTAAGATATCGTAAGATATCGATTTTCATTTTCTACCGTTAACGATTGCTTTGAAATCAAAAATGTCTTGGCTCAATTCTTTGCAATATATGCGATGCTTTCTAGCCAATGTATGTATATAAAGTTGTCAAGACTTACTTTCTTCAACACAGAACATAGTTTAATTCCTTTCTCCTTTCTTCCTTTTCTTTTCTTTATTTCTGTTCTTGACAAATTTAAACAACAAATTATTTCTTCCCATTCACCAAATTTTTTCCAGCGGCCAAATAACGAAAGTCCTTCTAATTTGTTTAACAAATAACGAGTATTGCCATTTCTTCCTACCATTCCAAGTAAAATAGAAGGTGGTCAATGTATAGACAATGATCTAAATATATAAAACTTTAGTTTTTTCCAATAGCATATTTCATTTACTTTTTCAAAATCATTTTTGAAAAAAATTCACTGTTTTCAATGAAATTTACTGATCTATTACCGTAAATTTCCTAAACGTTTCTTCAAAAACTGGAAAATTTCTATTGATATCATTCGATCTTGTCAAATCCACCCTCGTAGGTACATTAGCAAAATGGAAAAATTGATATCGCTTAAATATGAATAGATTTCAAATAACAAAGTTAATTATTTGATAACTATGAATATTTGAAATGATGATACGATTTTTCAAGTAGCATTGAAGAAGCATTGAAAAAATTCGTTTTTTTAAAACTATTCGTAGTTAGAACTGATATGAGCCAAAAATTTTTGGGGAAATAATTTATGCTTCTATTATTTATAGAGAAAAAATCATGTCCAAATAATGAAAAACAAAAATTTTTATTTCGTATCGCAAAAAGAGTGCCAATAAAATCACTACTGCATTAATTAATGAAAATTTAAATGAATTCGAAATATCTCATTGTTTTAAAATACCAACTGGATAATTGAAAGAGGGAAACAATGGCGATAAGCAACCAAACTTTCATAAGTGATTTTTTTACACTGGAAGCTGACTTACGTGAGGGCAAATAGTTCCAATAAATTATTAACTATCAATCAACGGATCGACTAACAATGCGGAAATTGAGGCTGCCAAATCTGTTACTAATAAAACGGATATCATTTCGTACCGACAAAAATTATCGAAATCCATCAGCTACATCTTCTGGAAGAAAAAATTTTTAAATTCGGTTATCCATTTTTTCACTCCTTTCAATGCTTTCTTGCTCTGTTCAGTTCCATTTTTACGATTCATTACGATAATTTTTCTCATCGGCAAGAAGTTGATGAAAAAGATAAAATTTGATTACAATCCCGTAGACTCTTACCATCTATTTTCATTAATCAATTTCTTTTTAAATTTCATTTATCACATCCTGATAGGTAAAAGTTTTCAAAGCAAGACGGACATATGGGTGAGGCGATAAACTATTCAATGTGCAATATGCTCCTTACGTTTTCGCATCATATTGCTTAAATTATCGTGTCATACGTGTGTTTCATTTGATTATGATTAGAATAGATGATTATATCGAATTATATCGAATAGAATGATTAGACCAAAATTTTTACTCCAATAACTGATTATTTACCAGTTGAAGTGGAGTTTTAAATTTGATAGGTGCAAGTGCAAACTGCAAGTAAATTTCAGAAGACATAAATGGCATTTTTGGGTCAATTAACAGCTAATGTTCAAGCGCAGCTGAATAACGTGAAACCACAATTAAATTCCGTGCTGCAAACGGCAACACGTGCTCGTGATAATTTAGCACCAATTCTAAATCGTGCTACTGCTCAGCTTGATAATCTGGGCAAAATTTTGCAGGTGATATAGAACAGTTTTGTTCACTGTTGGTACCCGAGTCTGTAAATCGTTCTTGCATGCCAGAATAAGATTGTTAGATGGATCACATATGAAATATTGGTCAATTAATTCTTCTGAAACATCACTGTTCATTTTAACTTCTTTATTAGCTGAATATTATAACTGATTCATTCGATTATTCTCAAATGAAATCAATGATGTATTTGCAGGTAACTGGAGACCGTAAACAATCACCTATTGACATACTCTCAACAATTACAACTTTTGACAGTACGCTTGAGAACTCCGAAATTAGGTGCCACACATTGTTTTGAAAAAAAGTTAAATTTTAAACATGAAAATTTGAAAAATTACATGAAGATGTTAATAATGTGGAAAGTTGCGCTTTAACAGCAAATAACTTTGTAAGGACAAAATATGATAAATATCAATAATCTTCCAATGACAGCTAATAAAATAACAGCCAGTAATTTGTTAACAATCAAGTATTGAATACTAATGCCTTCTTCTTAAATGAAATGATAAGAGAGATCGCTTTAATAAATCTTACTTCAGAATAAATTATCCAATGAATGGTGAAGCACGATTAAAGAATGCAGGTGATAGATTGCAGTTACGACTTGATCATTCTAATATAGCTGAATTATCAGCGAGTCATTTGAGTGAGGAAAGATATGTTCTGGAAACCGTATATTTTCACTGGGGTACGGAACCTATGAACGGAAGTGAACATACTATCGGCGGAGTGGGTTATGCCGGTGAAATACAATTCATTCATCGAAATAAAAGATTCCCGAATCTGGAAGTAGCATTCAAAGAAATCAATGGAATATTGGGTGTAGCCGTATTGCTGAATGTTAGCATATATAATTTAATATTTATTTAAAATATTATTTAAAATTTATTTAATACTTATTTATCTAAACTTTAGAACGGTATAAAAAAATTTTATTCTCAATCTTAACAACACAACGTCGCTCTAATAAACTATCTTCTTGGCTTATTTGAGGCTCCGAGAACATCAGTGCAATCATCTTTTAACATTGTTAGTAGAATATAACGATTTCGTGAGATGAAAATCAGTAATTAATTGTCGAATCATCCGAACGTCAAGTATTTGTTTCATCTCAAAATGCAAATGTCTTTTAGGAATCACATGATGACAATCCAATATTCTCAGCAATAATTGATGGCATAAAACAAGTGGTTTATAAGGGTAGTGAGTGCGCGATTCACGGTGTAAATTTACTTCATATGCTGCCTTCTTCAGGTTTATCTCTTCACTTCATCTTAAATAATGTAATCTTTACGTAATCTATCGAATCTCCTATCAAATATTATATCTGTGATAAGGACTGTAATGCAAACCAGTCTTTATCTTGATAAATTTCCAGCATTTATTTCCTTCGATAATGAAAAAATTGACTTCACCTTGTAGAAAAAATGAAGGAGTTCTGGACATACATTGGCTCGGAGACAGTACAGCCATATAGAGAAACTGTTCAGTGGATTATCTTCAGGGCTACTATACGGATATCTTCCAGTCAAGTATTATTTTTTCACTTCCTTATCTGGAGAAAGATAAAAAAGAAATGATGTATTAAAATTTGCAGCATTTAGTCGACTATCTTGAAAAAAAATTAGTTTTCTGCAGTTGGATAAACTACGTACACTGAAACGTGAAGGTTACGAATGTGAAGTTGAGGAAACGATGTCACCCATTCGTGCAGTTCAATCAATCAATGGTCGTATAATTCGTTCGTCATTTCGTTCTTCAGCCCAGGCAGTACGACTCACAAGGATACAATGAAACCTATGTAATACTGAATCCTCAAAATTTCTAGCTAACATAACTGCAAAATATTCATACTATCCGATATCCTAAGCGCTTTTGGCTTACATAAATTGTGAGCTAATTTTAAGCAAAAGTAGCACGAGATTGTTGAACCACTTCTTAACAACTATTTACTTCTGAGGCTAATTTCAAAGCCTGTAATTAATGAATCTCTAAAATTATCATAGATCAAAAATTTGTCTAAATGGTAATCTCTTTGGTCTGATAGATTATTTGATTATAATCTATCTGACTGAGCTGAACCGTGACATACACATGAATGATGGTGATCTTGACATGTAAATATGAGCACATCTTTTAATAAATTTTTTCTTATGCATAATCGAAAATGGGTCTATACTTCAAAAACACATAATGTGAAATCTTCCCAGAAATCAAAACTTTACTAAGCTCATTGTGGACCAAATTAATGACCGACATAAACAAACAGCAGCAATCGTCTTGAGAACATACTACGGACACCCCCTACATAATGGATGAATCTTTGCTAGATGATACATCAGCAGCATCTTGCTCATCGCTAGAGATGGTTTCTGGTTCGGGTGCTCCATGAGTTGACTCAGGACTGGAAACATTGACTGCTTCGACAGTATTAGCTCCAGGCGTCAATACTCGAACAACTTGATCATCAAATTCCATTTCTTCGTGCGTTGATTCTCGACTAGATACTGATACAACCTAACAAATAAAACAGAAATTTGACAAATTTCTTTCACATAATAATAAAAAAAATTATATATATGGAGTATGATGAGATGAATGACAATTTTAGATGCACTAATAATGAGCAAAGATTATCTCGCTTTATTATTATAAATAGCTAAATACTTCTTCGACATTCTCATTAGTGACAACACTGACAGTGCCATGATGATCCATACCTGTAATAATTATTTAAATAATTTCCACTTCTTTTTTTCCTATTTTCCAATATTTGCTGCATTCATAAAGAAAGCAAAGTAAAAACAAAAAATAAACATGTTAAAATAGTTAGAAATGTACCGCCTACAACACCATACTGTCCAGAAATTTGGTTATCCCCTTGCGCTTGTAATGCTCGAGTGCCACCTACATTTTTCTGCAATCGCGTATTTTCCTCATGTGCACGAGCTAATTCTGCTTGCAAGCGTTTTATTTCTTCATCACGTTCAGCCAAAATGTCTCCATAATCTATGATAATTTATTTAAGATCACGATAAAATAAAGGAAAAAACAATTGCAGATGATGCATGAAATGTTAAGCTTTAGCACAAGCAATAAAAGTTAAAAACTTCACCACAGCAATTTTTCTTAAAAAACAGCTTATATCTATCATTGTTCAAGTATTAAAGCATTGAGTGTAGCACAAACAAAATGGGGAAAAATCAAAATTTTCAGGTGTTAATATATAAGAGTTCTTGGAATTAAGATTTATAGAAGAATAATAGATAACTTGAAACAAAACTAAACTACGATAGATTTAATGACACCTCATTTCATGGAAAGGAACAATCAGATTAAAACGCAGGATTTATTCTAAAATGGTTTGAACTTACCTCGACAACGCTTTCTCAAACCTTCAACAGTTTTTCGACAATAGTTCAACACAGTTTCTAAACGAGTAATTCTGGTTCCTTCATTTTTAAGTTCGGCATTTTCTTTCTCCAGCTTCTTACACATTGTTGCTAATGCCTTCGTGTCACTGCTAAAGAAACTTAATATTTGAGCAATAAATAACTAACTTTTATCAACAAGAACATTTTGAATAAAGTAGCAAAACAACTAACCTTTCTGGCCCATTTTTGAAGGCTCTTAATTCAAATGTTGCTAATTTAGCATCTTTACGAGCCTTACGAATTTCATCACGCATTGCAGAGAACATCACCCCAACTGCTTGATCAACCAATGTACAGTCAGCTTTATTTTCGTCACTCGCATTACGTTTCATCGATTCATTCTCATCCTATAAAAATGAAATACGTTAGATTCATGCAATGGCTATATCTCGATTCAATAATTTGAGAAATACCGGTTTTGATCAGTGAAATGAACAATATTTTAACAAACTAGTAAAGATCAATAGCATAAGACAATTCAAAACTATTTCCAACGTGCTTACTTCAATTTAGCTTAAAAAGCTAAGAAATCTCCAAATGAAATAGTTTTAATATGATAAGTACCTATGATGAGATAAGATGTAGAAGATGGTAGTTCCTACAAATAATTAAGGATCAATCTATTAATGGTACTGGCAACAATACTGAACCAGGAGGAACAAATCTTTTAAATTCTGCATCCAAATTTCTAAGAACAAATCATTAACTTCCACTTGAATTAAAAAGATGAACCATCAAATCGCGTAATTGCTTCTCTTTGACTGTCAATCTCAGACTTGCTAAATTTTCACGTTTCTGGGATAACTGTAACTGCCTTCGCAATTCATTAATGTCCATCTGCTTTGATGAGCTTCCGAACGGTCTAAATTTTAAACGAATTTGTCATTTTATAATAAAACTTCAATTAAACGATGATAGAATATCCCCCTTCATAAAATTAAGAGCAGTTTAAAAATGGAGAAAAAATTATAAACAGTATTACTTACTTCTCGTTTTCACCCTGAATTGATTCAGGTGATGTATTGTTTTGAATGTCCATAAGGAATCTTTGATGGCACTCTCGATTTTTTCGAGATCTGAATAAAAGCGAATATCTGGTAATTCAGAATAAAATGAATGCATGCGCAAATATTTCCCATGTACTGACAAATGTCATGCAATCATTTTAGACAATATCAGTAAAATGTCCCTGTTTTAAAGGACTTCGTAGTTTCAATGACATTGTGAACATAGGCTTTGTTTTTAACTTCTAAAATTCGATTTCGTCTTTAACTAATCTGTTTCTTTTGTCCATATGCCTGTACTCTGAAATTACAAGACGTCATCATCTCCTCAATACATCTCATTTTCACATACCGCGACCTTTCTTAGGCTGAGAATTGTCAGAACGGATCGTGTCCCTTGCATTTGTATTCCGAACTACAAATTCATTGATGGATTTATATTAGTTTTTTAACTGATTCCAACATTTCTCTACAATAATGCCATCTTCAAGAGTCATTGTATCGCTATCCTTAGATTTATTAGAACATGATATTTTTTAAATAACATATTTCATTACGCAAAACGAAAAAATTGAAGTTCTGGATGTAAATAATTCTTTATTCGTCATATGAAAAGAAAAAAAAAAAAGAAAAATATGAAAGAAAAAAAAAATCAAAAATAATTGTTACGTGACGTAATAGATATAATCAGCTATATTCCCCCACAAGAAAAAAATACAAAATAAAAAGGTAATAAATTATGTTACAATCCATAATGATTTGCAAAAATACCCAAATCTTTAACAGACACATCCTCTTACAGCAATATTTTCGAAAATGAAAGCAATCAATCATTCCGATAGTCACTACACTGCTTATCATATTCTTTTATTTTGAATAAACCAAAATTACTAACATGCTTAATACATATTACTTTTTCCACACTCTAACGGCAAGCATTGCAGTTTTCTCAAAAAATTCCCAATGTTTCAAATATTCCTTTCCGCATGCAGACAGAGATTTAAAAATAACGTTGTTAACCTTTAAAATATCAAAAAGATTCTAAAAATTTTCCAAACAATATTTAAACATGTCAAAAGCGAAGTAATTTCAAAGAATCAGTATGCGCCTTAAAAACAAGAGAGTACAACAGAAATGAAAATGTCTTATAAGCGCATAATAATATCTAAATTAGGTATATCAATATATAGTATTACGCAAAAGATATGTTTCAATTCTGCGGAATAAATCCGTAAAAACTATTAACCAGAATACAGAAAAACAGTGTTTACCAGCATAAATAATTCAAATTTCTTCAACATGACAAGTGATTTCCATGCCAATGAAGTTGGCGAGAACAAACAAAAATGAAAAATCAAAAACCATTTCATGGTTACGTAAATTCAGAGAAAATGCAGAGTTCTTCATTACAATTTAACAACAACAGCTTCCTGGATGTATTGCTTTCCACTGTTAACAAGAACCGATTCATACGCTAAAGAAACAAAAAAATAAAAAATAAAAATCCTATGCTATAGCCAAATATCGAATGAATATTGATGCATTCACCTAATTCTATTTAGTACTAAAAAATAACCTTTTTTCGAAAACTCGTCCTCAAATTCACCAATCTAATGAATTTTTTGATGCTCTTTGGCTAGCAACAACCTCTATGCACAGTTTCTTTTTCATTTTTCTGTTTTTTTTCTTTCTGAAAAAATTTCGAAAGAAAAAAACTAATACGTAGAATTTACTGCTTATACTTACGTTAGATGCTTAAAAATAACTCAAAAATCCTTTATCAAAAAGAAAAACTCAATTCTCCCTACTACTGCTTCTAAGTTCTTTCTGCTCAATTTCACCATTTTCAAACAAAGCACAAAATCCTGTGCAGAAATTTCCATTGATTCTTGAAAGTTTACAGAAGTTTAAAGAATAAGTTTAAATTAAAAAAAATGAAGGCATACTCAACACATAAATTCTGAAATTTGAAGATGCAAACAGCTTCTAGTCTCCCATGAAACAGCTTTATATGTGGCAGGTTTCTCAACCATCTTTTTCATCTCAAGAACGTATTCACGCAAATATCCCAATTTTATTGATTAGTAAGTCTTGATACCAATGGTACCGATACGCTGTTAATTAGCATCCATAAAACTGCAATATGTTTGCTAGTTTTTAGTCCCACGTTACAGTAGTTAAGCATGAGATCTAAAACCTTTTTATGCCGGATCAAAAACCCGAATGCTCAACCCACCACTAATAAGTAAATAATAATGTAGACCACAGGACTTCCTGATAATTGAAAAAATCCTTTTTTAATTTCGAAGGATTTTTTAACTGTTTTAAATGGTTATAGAATATCTCTTGCACTGGTCAGGCTAAAAATTTTAACTAAAAAATTTCATTTCAAGGTAAGAAAAATTCTATTATGATTAGTGATCCAGAAACATTGGGGATGTTTTCCCTTTTCTTAAAAGCGTAGTGATTATCAAATATAATTGTTTCATTTCCTTACTTTCAACCTCATCCCCATTTATATTTTCCATTGTTAGTCTCTTCTACCAATATAAAAGTGTTACCTTTCAAAACATAAATCATTTTAGTCGTAACAGTCAAATGTGTTAAGTCACAAGACCGTTAGTTCTTTAATTTGAATGATAACATTTTCGTTTACCGCAGACACATCGTTTCACATCAGAAAATATAATGCCATAAAAATCTACTAATGCATATTTAGCAGAATCTAAAACTTCGCATGTAGAACGGAAAAAATAAAATTGGAACTCAGCAAATGAAGACTTGAGTTGCATGTCAACGAAATTTTGAATGTCTCCATCTTAATCTCAAGATTTCGGGTGCAAAAAGTTCGACTGCTTGAACTGCAATACACGCTGCAATACTGTCGCAACCCCTAAAAGGAAGAGACAGAAATGAAAACAGAAAAATGAAAGAGAAACTGTGCATAGAGGTTGCTAGCCAAAGAGCATCAAAAAATCAAAAAACCATGCAAATACATTCAATAGCTCCTGCAACCCTTTCCATTACTATTATAGCCAGTTACTAAATACACTACATCAAATGTTATGCTACAAGGACGTACGTAATAAGCATATGCTCCAGCACTTTTCACTTCTCGAAATTTAGGATTTTCCCGCTGTCTACGACGTGCTTCGCGATTCACTGATCGCTCCAATATTCGATAAGCATTGTCCTCACGACGTTTCCGTTAAGCATCCAACATTCTCCGACGTTGCAGACTATGGCGCCGCTCGACATCAATTAACAGTCGCTTTGGCACGGTTTTTTTAATGACCAAAATCCTGGATAAATGAAAAAACCTTTTTATACTTCATGTATACAATGACAGACAGACGAAGCAAATTATATAGCAACGCAAACATATATATGCAACGGTAAATAAACAAACACGTGACAAACTGAACATGACAACTATACATAAATATACACACGCATGCACATATGCATACATACACGCACACAAATACAAGCAGACTGCTCATGCTGACAGAGTAACACACTTCGCAAAAATGTTGTTGGACGTACTGATGGCTTCATTATATAGTAGATATATAAGGCCTGAATAGTTGAAAGCATATATATGGCGTGGCCACAGTTTGACATATTGATTACGTTACAACTGACATTTAGGGACGCGCTGTAAAGTCGAGAACTAAAGTTAGTGAGAATCCCAGAAATCCGAGAGGATTATTCGATACTAAATCAACAAGTTAATCACTGAAAGATTTAGAAAACCTGGAGTTACGCAATCTTTTCGGATTTCATCTCCATTGAACATTTAATTAAATGATGCTTCTTTCACAATGTTACATCATTTCCCAGCAATTCAGGTTTTTTATCTTTTTGATAGGTAATAAATTGATGCAATCGTATTCGAAATGAATACTTACGTATATTTCTTTGAAATTTCATACCAAATTGATTTATTTTTTGACATGGCATTACGGGGATGGGAATTGAATTATAGATGAAAGAGTAAAATATTCATTAAAGCATTCATTCGGTTTTGAAAATATAATATCCTAATGTGTTCAATACTAACTGGAAGATTTCATGCTAATCACCTAAAGAATGGTTTGGAACCTGAAAACGGTCACTTACTGTGAAGTGAATGAGCTCTTACGAGATACCAACGAGGACCTCCGTGGCGAACTTTCACTTCAAAACGATCCAATGTACAATAAATTTTACCTGACTAATTGCAACAAAACTATCAACCTATCGCAGGTTGACCTCCCAATTGAAATCCTTGGTATTCGATTGTTTACTCGCAGCGTTGTCTGGACTAGCTCGTGGGTCATGATATTGATGGCCGTAACATACCTGCACAGCTGGCATGTAACGTGACGATCTAGAGTTCTCTAGTACTTTTATCGATAGTTTTAAAGGTGAGTAAGGCGCAAATATTGCGACGATAGCCTCATCTTCAATTTGAGAAGAGGCACATATCATGTATCTGGAATTGCAGGTAACTTTAGTACATGGAGGATGGCAACAACGGGTTTATATTGCATGTGGGGAAGCATGTCACGTATGAGGGAAATCCATCGGAACTTGACGATTCTCAAAAATTGGCCAAAAAAGCGTCCTGGCAGAAAAGAATTGAAGGGATTCATTTTGTTGTGGCACCAATGGTAGATCAGAGGTTGTTTTTATTTCTAAATTCTCAGGTAAATAATTGATCTATGCAAATGCATGGATCAATTATTTACTTGAAATGAAGATTTTGAAGATTTCGAGATGTTTAATTTTATGAGATAACTTCTCGTTTTTTCGGTTTACCATTTAAATGATACATTCATTCTCTTGAAAGTATAACACTGTATGATATATAGAAGCGATAGATACAAGAGTCAAAAATAAAAAGATTGAAAAAGGTCTTCTGGAGTTATAATTTTTACGAATCGAATGTGAGATAACAGAACTGAAGCGATATTTGTCAGGAAGGAAATTAAAATAGATTATTTTAGCAGAATAAATTAATTTTAGTGAGCTCGCATTCCGGATGATGCTACGAAAGCATGGGGCACACCTGTGTTTTTCACCAATGATCCATGCACAGCTTTTTGTCGCTGATGCTACCTATCGCCGTACTTCTTTGTCGACATGCCTTGATGATCGACCTCTCATTATACAGTTCTGTGCAAATGATCCGGTGACCTTGCTGAGTGCCTGCCAATTAGTTGAGAGCTTTTGCGATGGAGTAGATTTGAATTTGGGCTGTCCTCAACTCATCGCTAAACGTGGACATTACGGCGCATACTTACAGGTTTTCTCAGAAACTTTTGTTTTTATTTCGCGTTCCGCAAAAATAAATTGTATTAGGCAATATAGTACCGAAATGATAAAGGCAGAATGAGTCTGCGTGTTGATAAGTCTGATAAATCATATTCGGCTGCCACAATTTATTTTTATTGCTTTGTACATTACCATACTTGTGCCTCGAACTTGACTTGTGAATTGCTCTGCTTCATACAATTTATAAAATTTAATTTCAGAGAGCAGTAGTATTGAGTATTATGTTATCAGATCTATTTCAGGAAGATCTAAAGTTGATATGTGAAATGGTTGCATTATTGCATTCCCGTCTGCGGTTACCTCTGTCTTGCAAAATACGAATTCTTCAAGATATTGATGAGACGGTTTCGTATGCCAGGTCATTAAACCTCCAATATTATTGCATCGAAATTGAATAATTGCTTCTTACCCCAATACAACTTCAAAATAGTACAAATCGAATAGCAATTTGATGGTAGTATTGTTAATTCGTTTTAATTTTCACTGTACAGTACTCTGATGGCATAACTTCGATTGTTTTTCTTATAACTTTTAATTTTTTCGGATTAATTTCCTCACGAATGAAAATTGCAATTTCAAATTACTTATGTATTTTTAGAGCTCTGGTGAAAGCAGGTGCTTGCATGCTCACTGTTCATGGAAGAACTCGCGAACAACGAGGCCCAAATACTGGCCTAGCAGATTGGTATGCAATGCGCGCCGTCGTAAATGCTGTTGATGTTCCGGTCTTAGCAAATGGCAATATTCAGGTTTTTTTGCTCTTTTTTGTTTTACAGATATCGGCGTTAAAAAAAAGTGAATGGAAAAAAATTCTGAATTTAATCTAGAAACAAATCCGGAATCCAGGATGAATTTGTTTTAAATATGTAATATGATTATGCACTACGTAGGTTTAAATAGAACTTAATAAAAAGTTGTTATTTGTTATTTAGCTACCTGGTGATGTTGACCGATGTTTGGAAATAACTGGTGCAAGTGCGATAATGAGTGCTGAAGGTATCCTTTCAAATCCTTATCTGTTTGAAAAACGACATGAAGTAAATTGGACTGCAGCTCGAGAGTACCTGGATTTTGCAGAACGTTATGAATCTACACTCAGTGCTGTGCGAGCTCATTTGTTTCGTATATGCCATCATAGGTTTGGTTGTTTTGTTGTGTGTTATGATGCCATTACTTACCGTTTTAATTATTGATAGGATTCATTCCTTTTACCATACTGTCAGTTCGGTAGAGGTTATTCTTGGATGATCATTCTTTGTCTACGATATTAGATGTTAAAGGTTTCAGTTTTTTGCATGTCATAAAAATTTCGGTTCCATGTGAATTTTGTTATCTGATACTGTCTTAATTAATGTCCGTTATAAAACTGTCTTAATTAATCAATACTGTCTTAATTTTTTTTACAGCTTGTGAAAAATTTATATTGCTCTCACTTTATTGTTAATATTACAGCTTGATCAATGTTTTCATTATAATTTTTTTTTTATAAACTATGCCAACTGAAAAATACGAACGACTTTTTGTGACATGAATTTATTTTCAGTTTATTAGAATATGGCGATTTGCGTGAACGTTTGTCATACGTTTGTTCTATGAAAGATTTTCGTCAAATTATAGATGATTTAGAAGAGCGTGTTTTTCAGTCGGTTTTGAGCACAGGATTGGAATTCGCAGGTGGCATTTTTAATTATTTAATAGGTGCAGCGTTTCATGTTTTTTAATCATCTCTATATTAGATTATTGCAAAATACACGTTCAGGCATTCTTAGTTCTTGTCCTATACTAATCGGTGAGAGGAGAAAAGATACTATTTTCAATTTTTTCATTTTCAGAAATGAAAACAAAAGCTTTGACTGCATCTCCTGCATTGATGCCTCACTGGATTTGTAAGCCTTATTATCGTCCAGTGCGTGATGACTCATCTGTTTCTGATTCGCTGTATCGCGAACGACGTCGAGCAGAACTCAATGCTTTGGCTCAAAAGACTGGCCTTTCAAAGAGGCAATTGCGTAAGCGTGAGAAACGGAAAGTAAGTAATCGTTGAAATAGCACAGTACAGTTATTGAGAAGCTATGCTGTTAGGGTAAAAAAGTAGTTTTTTTCTGCATATTGTCAAGTTCAATATTAATCTAAGTTAGTGTAGCTTTTCACGTAGATTGTATCGTATCTATTTCCCAAAGAATTCCACATTTTTAACATTCAATTGGTCTCATACGTTACAGATTTTTTCGTAAACAGATTCCTTTTGTTGACGACTAACTTTGAATTGTACCATGAGCAGAGAAAAAACAGATATCTCATAAATTTCAAGTAAACTAAGAAGTTAGTAGCAAAAAAATGTTAATAGCTGTCATTTTTTAGTATTGAGGATTTAGGAATTAGAGTCATATGCAAATTATAAAAGGATTATTTATTATGCACGTCCAGTTGTAGATTGAAGATCGAAAGGAACAATGCAAGATTCAAACTTATTTGAAATGTTTATGTTGCAGTTTGCCTGCCAGTCAAGGTTGTATATTTATCTATTGTAGGAATTGTTGTCGTTTCAGAGCTGCGACGGAACGAAAGAACTGTAAAAGTTTGTTAACTTTTATTTTCGTTTCATGCGAAACAAATTTTTGATTTTTCTCTTTGTAATACAAATATATGTTTCATCGCTCTTTGTTACATTTTAAAAAAAATGAAAAAAAGATTCGTTTCCGATGATGGATAAATTTAAAGTTCGTAAGTAACTGAATTTTTCTTGATAATATTTCTATAATGTCGGATATCTGAAATATGAAAATAATATCAGTCGAATGAGAACTAGTAGCATTTTTCTCCTCATTTTCGATTTATTTGTTTTATTTAAGGCTACTTTTTCTGTTTCTTTCTCCTTATTATACTTCAAAAAGTATAACATATTAACAGGTAATTATCAGTGTTCAGATTAATGCTTACTCTTAACTTGCATTCAACAGAAATAATCCAAACAACAACGCTCGTTTTTTGGATTATTTCTGTTATTCAGTGAATTTTTGTTTCTCTTTTTTTGAATCATTTTTGTGATCCTCAGACGATATTGTCACCTGTAATATCCTAAAAATCTGTCATATCCATTGATTACTCTAATCTGCTTTTTGTTGTGATACTAGACAATAACATATTTTGTCCTTAATTTATTTTTCTTTTTCTATCTACCTCACCATTTTAACGATAACTTAACCCTAGTAGTTTTTTACATATTATTATCTAGTAAGTTCCCTGGAAATTCAATTCAAGTTTTTCTCTCTAACTCGTCCTCAATAGGACAAGTTAGAGAGAAAAACTTGAATTGAATTTCAGGAAGACCTTGTGCAAATGTTTAAGCGGTTCTAATTATATTACGAATGGAATATTTATTACTAGATATAACTTCATAGCTTTCGAAATTTCAGCACACAATTTCTATTTTACGACAAAGATTCCATGGTGTTATCGTGAACATGATGGTACAGCGGTAATTGCAACAACATCAATTTCTGGAATCATGGAGTTGTAAGAAATTCAGCCTAATTGTGTTCCATTTTTGTACTGATTATATCTACTTTGTCATACAGTATGTTTGCTTATAAATTGCATTTCATGATTTTCTTTTTTTTGACAATTTATTCCTTATAATTCACTTTTGATTACAATGAATGTTTATAAGGTTTAAATTTCTTAGTTTTTTCTCCGGAGAAAATTATCCTTAAAGCTTGCTGTTGTCCATCCTGAGATTATAAATCACTACTACTAATAATAATATTATTTCATGCTTGATCATAAAAAACTTTTTTTGGTTTCGAAATTATGTTTTAATCAATGAATTTTTTCCCATAAATCACACGTTTTGTTTTGTAAAATGAGCATTGAATGTTAAATCATCTGTCCATAACGAATAAAATTTAATTTTAATGCAACGTGAAAAGTTTGCTCTCTATAGCTTGGATTCGTTATGCTTTATATTTTGCTTATTATTAGTTCCTTAATAAATATTTATCCAATTAAAAGGAAGCCTTTATTATTTTCCAAATTTCGTTATATTTTTCTTATCTGCGATGAGAACTGAACATTATTAAAGGTAATTAATTATCCAAGATTTCATATTCATTTTGTGGTGACTCCGATTTCTTTCCAGAATTTTTTGTTCGTCTTGGAAATTATGTTTTTCAATGAAGTTAAGAGCACATATGTTGCATAAACAAGTAGCTCACAGAGTGTGAATGGAGTGTGAATTTTTGCTGTGTTTGTGTAATATCTCATTAATGTTTATCTCCTAGATACTCGAACAATGTACGCTGAGCAGGATTTATTGTTTTCGGAAATCAAAGCGACTATGTAAGTACTATTAATTTGATGACTTCATAATGACCATCCATGTGATCCATTTTATTCTAAGGTGAAAATCAACAGAAGGTGCATTCTAGAAAAAAGTTTATGATTTTTTGGAAAAAGTGTACTGAAACATTTGTTTGAAAATTTTTGAGATGCTAATATCAGTTATTAGATGTAATCGTTGATAGTGGTCGTGTGTTATTTTCTTAGGAATCCGACATGTACTGGAACATCAGTTTGTGCCTTGGCGTATGATGGTGGCGTTGCTGTAATGAGCGATCGTCTTGTTTCATATGGTAAAACAGCTCGATACCGCCACATCACTCGTCAGTATCGTGTGAATAACCGTGTCATCATTGCATTCGGTGGTGATCATGCTGATTTCCAGTGGTTGCAAAATGTTATCGAAAGACAGGTGTTTAATTTTTTTTTGAAAAAGACTAGTATAATAAATAAGAAGTATTGTGTGGTTACTCAGTGCATAAGTTTAAAAATTATTGGTTTAGTTTAAATCTCTTGTTAAAAGGTGTTCGAAACGTACAAATGTATTGTATTCTTGGAATACTTTATGTTTTCAAATTAATATAATTAATGTTAATGTAGACGTGTGAGCTGAAATCGCACGATCCTAATGCTGATTTAAGTCCAAAAATGTTGCATGGTTTTCTAACATCGCTGCTTTATTATCGTCGTACACGAATGAATCCACTTTGGAACACATTGGTAGTTGCTGGAATGCAGCGTCAAAACGATCAATTTGAACCTTTCATTGGTGTTATCACTTCTAGGTATCTTTTTCAAGTATTTATTGATTTTAAGCATGCAGAAAATATTGATGTATCGATTTAAATAATTAACAGTGGTACCTCATTTCTATTTTTTTCAAAAATGCTATCTTCGAAAATTTTTGATCTTCTTTTTCTATTTTTCTCGAAGAACTTAAACTATTTTAAACTGGCTAAAACTATATTTGTTTTCTTACAGGGGTGTAGCATATCGAACAAAAAGTGTTGCAACCGGTATGGGTGCTATGTTGCTGAATCAGGTTATTGAAACAGAACATCGAAAAAACGATGATAAACTGTCAAAAGAACAGGTATTTTTGTTTTTTGAGTAAAAATTATTACATGTTATGCTAATTTTGTTGATAAACTAGATCTGATGTTTTGGGATTTTTTTACTTGATAATTTTAAAATTTCGGGTAAAATGAATTGGATACTTTTTTCCAGGCTATTGATATACTGCATAAAAGTGTGGAACTAAGTATTTATCATGACTGCGTTGCTGATAACGAATTTGAAATTTCAACTGTTGACAAAGATGGTGTCAAGTTGGGAACACCGGAGGTAAATGTTCTCCGAAGTTATTTTTGTAGTTTACTAAATTTTACTTTCATTCAATGACTTTTCTATTTCAGTTTATTACTGGAAACTGGGATATTGCAGAATATAATTGTGATTATCAGTGATACATTATCTTCTGATTGAAAGTTTGTTTTAATCCATTGCAGTTCTCAAATAATTAAGTCGAACTAAGTATAAGTATGAAATAAGTACTATCTGTCGAAAACTGAGAAAGTTAACTTTCATAATAGGAATTTTTCATAAAATAAAATGAATTTCTTCGTTGCGCTACTAATAATATTGCATGTAATTTTTATTTTGTTGTTATATTACATATCTATTATGAGTTTCTAATGTCAGTTAATAAAAAAGAAGCTAAACAAAACAAAAGATCATGCTAACATTCTCAAAAGTTATTTTAGTACTGTTTGTCGTATCATTGTGTATGCAAATAATTCTTTCCTTCGAAAAGTTTCGGCGTAAATTTTGACTTGGCTAGAATGCAGCGATTTAAGATAAGTTGATTGAAATCTACATATTTAACCGTTATGTTTTACCAAGTTGACATACTAAAACGTTTGTCAAAGGATTTGCGTACAGTGATTTTTACACGAGGTGCTGGAAAAAATATTGCACAATTCTTTCAAGATCTTCACACGAAAGGCTGTTTCGGAATTTTTTGGTGCTTGAGTCTGTCGCGACATGTGTCTCATCCTTCATAAATCTTTATTTCTGCCTGTAGGAAGCAAAATGATGCTTTTTGTTCATAATATGAATTTAAGGTAAAGGTTTCAATTACTAGTAGTTGTAGTCTTTTTATAATATCTATCAGGGAAGGATTGGATTACTGATTGAACCTCCTTGTAATGTTAAAAGTATCTGAGTCATCATTATAAATAAGGTTAGTTCGTTGCATGACTGATATTATCGATGATTGGTAACTTTGTTGTGGGAAATTTTCATGAATGAAAGGTATGTTGCTGATTTCCTTAGAAAATTTATAAGTTCTATTGTTTCGTTCTTTCTTTTTTGCTCTTTTTTTGTTTTTTTGCTTTTTGTTAGAAACAGTACGCTGAAAAGAGAAGGGAAGCGAATCTTCTCTACGGATGGGGTGTCGCACGAAAGAGAACAAATTATTAGTCATTTTTGCGAGTCTTTCTGAAATGCGGTAGAGCCTGTTTTTCTAGTTTTCTTTTTATCTTTTTGTTAGGATGATCGATTTTTAGGAAGTTTGAAAACTGGAATTGCAGAAAGGGTATCCTTCCGGTGTATTCTCTAAACAGTGTTTGGATGGAGAAGTTTCCATTGTAAAGTCAGCGATCTTGAATGTTTGAAGCTTTTTAATTTTTGTGCACACATAAAAATTTCATTATAATCTGTAAAAGTTTTTTTCAAACAGATGACATTATTGATTTGATCATGAAGGAGAATGCAATTCAAAATATTTAAGCTAATTATTACAAAATCGTGTTAATCGTCCTCAGGAGTGTATTATATTAATATAATGCAATTATCTATGCTAAATTTGCAACAAATGGAAAAGAAAGAATGATTGCATGAAGATGTTTTATCAATGATAACTGCAATAATCATCGAATTTTCGATGAATAATGTAATTAAAACGAGAACAATGGAATACATTGTTATAAACAACGTTTCCTGTTTTCATTCTGTGATAATTGGCTGCAAATAACAGAATGAATATGACAATAGTGATAAGTGGTTGTAATGTCTTGATCCAAAATTGTATATATTTGCTAACAATCTGACATTCAACATCAATATCAGTCCAACAATACTGATATTGGTGATAAAGTGATCAGAAGTAACAGTACGCAACAATTAATATAGAAATCATTTTCTGCCGACTATATGCAACGAAGGAGAAAAGAAGAGAGGGAGGTGGGAGTAATGATTTTTTCATTCCGATAATGTGTATATCGAGTGACATGAGTTTTAGTGTGCCTAGAGAATACTGAAATTTACAAAAAAAAGAGAGAAAGAAAGGAAGAAGATATTGGAAGTACTGATAAGTGATGATTTTCAGCTGTAGTAACGAAACTTAATCCATCGATATATAACATTCTGAATGTAATTGTTGCTACTGCCATCCTCATTATTATTACTGTCAGCAAGGTAACAATAGTGGTAATAGCACTTATCATTATTATCATTTTTTTCATTACTCAACATTTTTATCATCATTTGCCTGTCATCACTGTCATCATTCAATACAACCCTTTTACCAAATTTATTTTTATCAGACATTAATTTGTTCTTCATTTCATCATCAATTCAAAGCCTTACACTCCATCGGGGTAAGTAAGAGAGAGAGAGAAAGGTGAATTACAAGCAGGTGTTATTATAGGAAGTACAATGGTGAGTGCGGTATGGCGCTCTTTACACCTTTTTTCCTCTCTCCTTTTTCCATCATCTTCTCTTTCGATCCTTTTTCTGGCGTTTTTGTCTTCTGAGCAAAATTTGGGAAATTGACGAGGAAGGGTGAAGTTGTTGTTATTGTTGTTGGAAGAAGCTTTGCCATGTTGGTAATGGCGATGGTAGCGCCGCGCTCATCTCATTATTACACCATGTTATCATCATACAACCTGTTGCTACCTCCTGCACCTCTACCTCCTCTTTCTCCATTATCTTCTCTTCCTCCTCTTCCTGCGTCTTCGTCGCACTTTTCTTTACTTCTTCAATCGCCATTATCATCATTATTATCATCATTATTCTCACCATTTTCATCTATCCATTCCCTTGTCGACACTTTCATTGTTACAATATCTTTCTCCTATATATTTTACCTCCATATTTATGCCACATTATTATGATTAGCATTTTTTGCTAATCATCGAAAAACTTCAAAATACTTCACATAATTCTTTCCTTCTAAAACTCATCCATTCCTTTATTCATTCATCTCTTCACATCTCCTTCATCGGACCGGACACGCCCGAGGCAATTTCGCTCTCACAAAGGTACTATTATTAACACTTATTGCTACTGCTACGACTATTACTACTACTACTATCATTATTATCATAACCACCACTAATGCTGCAGTTACACAAGATTTATACGATACGATCGAATGTTAGATACGACGTATGAGAGGAATAGAATGATAGCCGCGATAACGTAGCCTGCGGCAACCGGAGAGAAGCCATACTTATGGGGAGAATGAGGAGATCTTAATATCATTTCACCGCCACCATCATCATATCACAATCGGAACCAGAAGTCACACCAAAAAGCATCATCGCTAAGAACTCGTCTTATCTTCAGCCCTGTCCTACTTTCCTATTCTATGCCATACAACTATAACTTTTTTCATGAAGACCCACTTCTAGGTGAATTATCTTTAATTTTTTAATTTCTCTGCTATAAAATTTAAGCTACTACTTAAACTGACGCGATACGGTACGATGCGATGCGATACTGTTACTGTCATTATTATTTTATCTTTACTATTATTCTTACGGTACAGGTGATCATTTTCTGGATTGCTGATGAAATTTATTGTCTAACTTTGTTTTCTGGTTTGTGTAAAATAAGACACTTTATTTCCGAGAGATGAATTTATCAGGGAGAAATGGAAATGATAAATGGAATTCTATGCTTATCAATGTTTTATTCTTTAGGTTAGAAAAATTTTATATATAGGGAAGTCAAGTAAAACTGTTGTATCATTCTAATCTATTTGCAAAAATGTCTGGAGAACAATGCAAAAAGCCGAAAGTGATGAAAACACTGCTGATGAAATGGATTAATGAGAAATGAGGAAATATATAGAAACCTAAAAATGCTAGTGTCTCTTCAGTAAGCTGAAATCAATATTCCTCAGCTAATGGATGTATATTCATGACATTCATTTTATTTCTAAATGTTTTGCCGGATCCAGAATCGTTAGAATTGGAAATCGAAAATATTAAAGGAAGCTTTCAATTAATTTCCAGTAAAAAAATGGCAAAATGATGTTTTAATAAAATACAGTTCTGCTTTTCATTACTGTACTTTTCTGTTTTTTTTTTTTGGGAAGAGGCGCCATGGAATGATAAAGTAGGGCTACACGTCACAACTGTGGAGAAAATGTATCTGGTTCTGATATAATTTCCAGTCTTACTGTGGTATTTTCCGTATATTTTGTATCATTAAATATCAAATGAGGAACATTTCTAACTTTAAAGCCGGAAAAAAAAACTTGACAAATATTCAGAGATGTCATTTGTGCTTCTTTGAATTTATGCTTCTAAATTACTGCAGCTGGACACTAGCTTTACTTTCCATTCATTTAATCCAATCTGCAAATTCTAATATTTAATTCCAAAATGCGTTTTTAAAGAAAAAGCATATATTGTTCGATAATTATCACCGCTTAATTCTAAACATGTGATTTCATGAAATAAAGTACTTTTCGGATACATCTCATCATTCGGTACTTTTTTCGCTAATGTACTATTCACTATTGGTTTTTCACATCGTGAAAGTGATTATCGTTTCTTCGGAACTGTTTACTCACTCCATCATGGATTGGTCATAACGACTACGCTGCACTAATCAATCAGGTCGAGTCGTTTGCACTATTCAGACAAAAGTTCACCATTTGGCGATATTGCACTCGTCCCGGCCTGAATGTTAGTTGCTGTTATGCCTCTCCTTACTTTCCCATCTTCACTCTAGTCCCTCCTAGCCATTTTCATTTCAGTTTATTATTTACTTGCAACTAATCTCTAACGATTTCAGTTAAAAACTTCATCTATTAACTAAAACCTGATTAACTCAAAGAGCGAATGCATCTTAGTTTGGCATTATTTCTGCTAATATTCCCCGCTGAAATAAACTATGATAAATGAGACAAGTCAGGTAAGTCATTTGCATTACCAGCACTTACTAATAAGTAAAGAAAAGGCTTTTAGGACTAATGCTTATCTCTTAGCACTTTATGTAAAAAGTGCTAGGATAATGCTGTGTATACGTTACGACAGCATTGGAGCTCATATTTATGATTCTCAGCTCACAGTCCAAAAGTGTATATTATAATTTGTTGATGTTTTCAATACTTCCGTCACTTTATCTTCCATTCTTTTCTCTTAGGAAATATGAGAGATTTTCCGAGAGTAAAGTAAAATTCTTGAGTAAAACAAACATGTTTTTTCGGAAAAACCAACCCCAATTTCGTTTTGTTTTCATTCTTATAAGTGAAACTTTCAATTACATTGATTGACTGAAGAATGTTGATTAAAAATGAAGTTAGCAAGTGATATTAAAAACTGATTTTTTTTGGTCCTTGCATACAAGCTGATTATTAATTTACTAAAATTTCAGCTATCACTTTTACACAGTTCTACCATATACATTCATTTACACCGTTTATTTTCGTTTTGTATCTAGCTGATCCTTCCACGTTCATTTCAATTACTCTATTGTTAAACAGTTGGTGAATTTTTTGAACTCTGAAGTATTGTTGTACATGACAGTTTCGATGTTATTTATATGAAGAATCTAAATTTATAGCTTTGGAAAAAATGTCCTAGCATATTAAAATGTACTACCTATCCCATTACTCACTTCCATTTGTTTTTCAAATATAGAGATTAAAATACGATTTATCCTTTTTTGACAACATAATGGACAGTTTTTTTAAATCAATTTTCCCTTTCCTTTTTAATTTATACTACAGTTTATAATTTAATTTATATTTTGAATTTTTCTTCTATGTTTGTTTGATCCTCAATGAGCAACAAATGACTATCCATATATTTAATTTAATTTCTGTGAATGTTCTCATGCTAATTGTTGGTTAACAAAAACCTATATAACAGCACTTATTTGAAATTTACGCATACGTTGTTAAAGAATAAATTGGATAATGGAAAAGAACGATGTCCGCAATCAATTTTCCTTGATCATTAGAAATTCTGCCATGACCTTCATTTTCTCCGCTTAATGGACATTCTCTTCTCTTCCTGGGCTAAGAAACAGAAAGAGAAAGCGTGATATTACAATTATTAAAGTTAACTATTTTCATTGTTTCACGAAATGGTACATATCTTATGATGCTTTTTAAATAATTCAGTCAAGCAGTGCCAAACTCTTAACTCGTCCCTTAAGTGCATGGATAAAGCTTTTAAATTCGTACTGCAGAAGCAAAGTCTTAAAAATTAAAAGTTTTAAACAGTGAAATTTCTGCTGACTTTTCAGCTTTTCAGGAAATCTTCAGTGTAGTATGGAATAAAATGTTCATTAAATTTATTCGACAGCATAAACATTACATAAATAAGATGAATAAATGAACTAAGAATGTAGTAGAAAAAAAAGAAATTCAACTTCATTTAAAAAAAGTTGGATTAAATCTTTTAGATCAAATAAGCAAAATGTAAGAATACTAAATACATCATATCGCATGAATGCAGCGTGCTAGGTTGTCCGACATTTTTACAGTTGTAAAGTCTTAAAAAAAGAAAAAACGGAAATAAATGATTAAATGTCACTAAAGCACCAAAGAACGCCTTAAGAAAAGGTAGGAAACAACCGACCATGTTATGTACACAACAAGAGATTTGTGCGAAAGCCATCAAAGAGATTAATGCCGACATTCGTATGACATATTTTAAGATTTTTGAAGAAATTACAGCTAAAAGTTAAATTTTTACGGCGCTATCAAGTAGAACAGATAGAAGAAGGTAAGATACAACAGAAATTCCAATCTCAATTTTCCAAAAAATTAAAAAAATTTGCTATGAAATCATAGATAACTATGTGGTCGGTTAGATTTGAATTTGAGAAATTGAAGAATGAAAAGATAAAATAAAAAATTGACTGAAAAAAATCACAGTCGGACAAAATAATTTCTTCCAGTCTGACTATGTACACATTGAGGCATTAACCAGTCGTAAAATTCAAAATAATTTCTTTCAAAATACAGAGAAAAAATCATTTCTTAAAAAAAATACACATCTCTGAAAAGATACAAAATAAAGAAGCTATACTTTTAGCAGAGGTTCAAGTTAAAAGAAGTACTGTGAAATAAAATTTGAAAAGTAGAAGGGGAAGAATTATCAAATAACAAAGATGAGAAAATTAATTCGTTGGAAAATCATCCCTGATTCATTTTTTAATATTATAATATGACTTATAATGAAAAATAAGGAAATACAAACAAGAATATTACATCATTTTTTCAGTACGATGTTATGACAAATTGATTTAATGATGATCAACAAATTGAGTGATAAATTGAAACAAAAGACTATTTTTACATTGAATGCTTATATCGATTCTAAAAAAATTTTTTTAATTCAAAAAAAAGCTATACACATCCCTGAGGTTCGCTTGGTAGACTCAAAAAAAACAGATAACGCGATACCTGAGTAATTGATTACAAAAAGTGCGAAAACTTCCCTGAAATACACATGAATATTGTGGAACATAGTGAATTTCAAGAAATTATTTAAAAGAAAATCACTGAATGTACAGCATGATTTCTCAAAAAATAGTAGATGTTATAAACAGCGATCGAAATTACAAAATTCAAGTATTTGAAAAGAAAAAAATAAATCAGGCGCAATGAATGTTCGGATGCTACTGACACGAATCAATCAATCGCTAATATATTTCTAACTAATATCTTTTTTTTGTTGTTTTTTAAAAGTTGAAAAAAAAAACAATAAAACAAAAAATAAGGTTTCAATACATCAAAGTTACTAGAAACTGAGAACGGAACTTTGAATGTAATTGATATCCATCCTGATCAGTAAAAGAGATTTCATGACAAAATGGTCTTTCACAGCGACAGCATTCATTATTATTCATTAAAAAGATGCCTTGAAAACAACTGAAACTCTCAAAATACTTTTAACATTGCATTTTTGACGGAAAGCTAATCCAAAGATATTTAATTGATACTCTGCAAGAATTCCACTTTCAACTAATCTCAATTAACAAGTATTCTACAAATACCAACGATATCAATGGCAGCATCCTCCTTAACTACGTTTTTGAACATATGCTGTAACAATGTCGATATGTTCACGAGCATATTTAGCCATCTGATCTACGGTATAACCAGTGTAGAAGATTCCCAGGCCGATTAGTGCAAGGACTGCCACCATAATATAGAAACGTGACAACCGCTTGCAATGAGCAAAGAGACGTTGTTTAAGTTTTGTCCCCTTGATCTTCAAGTTGTTCATATTCATCGGCTGTAACATAGGCATTGTCAGGACACGTCGTCGTACGCCTTTATCCGAAAATGAAAACGGTTTGTAACTTCTGTAACCCGAACCATTTTTGGAAGCCCGATATAAAGGGACAATTTTTTTGACGTCCACTGCTGAGTCGTCGAACTTCTTCACCACTGGGGAAATAGCCTTTTTTTTCGAAAATGAACTACGACTGCGAGAACTGGAACGTGAACGCGGTATACTATGGGTACTGCGGCTACGACTACGAGAACGTGACGCTTTCCGTGAGTGGCCTCGCGTCAGACTGGAATCCTTACTTCGCGGACTTTTGCTGGGCGACTTTTTGTTGGGTAACGAACGTTTCGGTGATTTTGTCATTCCTTTTCCTTCCTATAATTTATGAAATTTGATACTTCCAATCAGATTTAGAAAAAAAATGTGAACACTGGCGTCAAGATACCAAAAATGAAGTATTAAAAACTAATTATGTCTGTCCTATTGATCAGCATTCATTGATAAAAAGCGCTTACCATATTTATTCAATGTTGCTTATAATTCCCAATAAAAGTAACAACAATTATCAGAAAGATCATCCACATAACAAACAGCAATAATAATAAGAAAATAAACAGAAAGAAATGGATGAGGTTAAAGTCAATTTTTGACCATCATTTTAATTAACTGAAATTAAACAAAATCCATCATCTATTGTTTACGTTTATGAAAATAATATATTTAACAAAAAATTTCATTTGATTTAGAAACGCAATTCATCCATTTATTAAAAAAAGATAAATCATTCAATCAAAAAAAAAAACGAAGTAAGTCTATTTGAAAAAAATGCATAATACGAGTTCATCCATGCTGAACAATTGCAAGAAATATGAGTTTCCTGTCAGCAATGATAAGTATGATGGATGAGCTAATGAATGGTTCTGTGGTCAGCGCAAATTGACATTCACCGATTAATTGTTCTTCGAACATTGAAAGAAATAATAATTTATTCTTCGAGTTCTACTGTTATAATAAATTCAAATTTCGATTAATCTCGCAATCTAATTTACTGCTGCTATTAATGCTCATCAAACTATCAGAAACAATGGTTGATAAAAAACGAGGGAGATTAAAAGAAAATAAAAACGATTGTCGTTTAATTTTACTTCGAGAGTGCTAAGAATCGGAATATTTGATTGCAGAAAAACTGGAGCAAATAACTAAATAAGAGTTAAACAAATGTCAGCATTCAACGTTTTCAGGGTGTGAAGGAAGCATAGATGAGAATTAGTTGAAATTCGTGATACGTCTTTTTGCAATTTTCATAATTATTAACTTTAAAGAGTACGCATCTCAAGTGAAAAGGAATTAATAAGAGGTTGGTTGCTCCAGTTTCTAGATTTCTGACACTTCGGACAATACTAAAGAAATACATCAGACTACAAATTACCATAACAGAAAAATAATTATTTACTTCGTGTTTAGCATCGTTAACGAATTAATTTTTGGTTTCAAAAATGTCGAAAATTGATTTTCACTTCAAATGAATTGACAAAACGACACTTTTTTGTTAACATGTCAATTAAACAAAAATGAAGAAGTCATCAGAAAATCTAAATGAATTTGAATAAAAGGGAAAGTAGTAGTTGGGAATAATGGAAAAAGAAATGAAATGAAAGGAAAGGTAAAGCGCGAGCAGATGTATCGGTCATTCAGGGAGCAGCCAAAGGTCAAGCTTCCCCAAGGGTGAAGAGTGAGAAGGAAGAGACATCTCTCAGGCTTAATGAGGGAGTGCATTATGGGTAGCACTACCAGCAGTACAGAAACGCCCTTCTGTGGAGGGCAGTCGGGAAAGGGTAATCGATGGATATGGCTCTATCTGTTGTAATCACACCGGGAAATGGACATCAGACGGACAAAGCAAAGAGAGAAATGAGGGATAAGGAAGAGAGGAAAAGAGAGTGAAACTGACCTTGTGTTGAGAAATGGGTAGGGCTGACACTGACAACTTTCATTGGAAGATGAACTGCAAAACCCCGCCCAGATGACCGTTTGTCAACGATCGAAATGATGCTTTCGACTTCACCGGGGGACTGACCTCTTTTCTAAAACTCACCATTCATGCTAATTATCTCACTCTAATTATATTTCGGGAATGAAGAGTAGACTGAAACAAAGATAATGTATGATTAATAAAGCAAGATTTTAATTTAGCATATAACAATTATAAGTTAAAATACTCTTGTACATTTCCTTTGCATGAATTAAAAAGTGAGGATAATAAAAGCGAGACGAGTGGGAGACCTCGGTCTCGCATAACACACATTCATTTCCGAGATTTCGGAACAATGAAGCCTATGCTGTTCGTTCATCTAGCAATGAAAATCAACCTTAAAATTAATAAATAGGGATTACAGCTACATGGGTAACTTATCTTCCATAAAAGTATTGGTTTTCGACACGTCCCGCACTCACATGACAGTTGTACCCGAGGGAATCATAATTCCTTATCAGTGGTACAAGTGATTAATTAAAGCAAAATTATTGATAACCGCTTAATGCATATCATCGCCACAACCAAATACAATGGTTCAGCAAAGTTTCCCAAATAATCCTAGTTCCAATGAAATCTTAATTATGCAAAGTGTTCGGATGCAACGCAGCATCTCGAGGGCTGCGTTAATTAAAGGCGTGAGTTGGTTGATAGTTTTTCGTGGTGTGTTACTGCCTCTTTCCCTATATTTTCTGTTGCTGGGGAATTGGTATTGGTGTCCGTAAATTAGGAGAAGGAGGAAGAAAATTGAGTGTGAAATGCTGTTAGGAGAAAGGAGGAGAACTGAGCGAGAAATGCTGGAATGATCAGTTGAAATGCAAGATGATATGTTATCTAGAGGTAATTTACTTTGATGGGAAAGGAAAGGATCATGAATTGCAGTGTTTGTTCTCTTCATATTAAAATAATTATTCAATTATTCAGAGTGAAGTTATCCAGTAATTTAACAGAAATCATTTATCATTTACATTTATCAATCATTTAATTCTACGCAAGAAAAGAAGTTTGACTGTCGTACCCTCATTAAGTAACGTAGTCCATAAATGTTTTATATTGAAATTATATAATTTGCTGTTTTCGTAATTCCGCTTAAATCAGTTCTGAAGTAAATTCGATTTATCAGGTATTACGTTAAACGTATGCTCTGTCCGATTAAGGGTATTAATAATGGAAGCAGCGTCAGTACCATCTCGGATAGTTCTCATGGGGACTTCAAAAATATCCTTAAATGAAAGGTTTGTTGTTTGTGATGCAAGACTATTTTCCTAAATTCGCTGAATTAGTTTCGTCTTTCTGAATTTCAGTCGGTAAAGCTGAAACAGAGCATTGCAAATAATTTTTTGACCATGGCGTTGCTTGGAAGCAAAAAATTGTTTTCATCTTCTATTTAATAAATTCTGTTACAAATCTAAATGTTATTGAAAGTGATGAAATAATTTAATTGCTGATAATTGAAGGCTATGTTTTTGTAATAATAATCTGTGGGCGCATGAATCTGGACTTTTGGATTAAGATTAATCATGTTCTTCATTTTATAGTAGACAAAAGAGGTCAGTATAAACATTTTAGTACTATTCCATACTCATTATTTTAATTAGGAAAATGAATTCTTCTGTGCTAAAATTTCATGTAATTATTACATGTTTTGCTACCGGCACGCAGGTTTTCCCAAGTTCCGATGCCTAAATTGCGACATAGTGTTACTCCAATAAGAAGCTACAACAGTGGTAGTACCGGGCAGAACTATCGTGAATCGCTCGTAAATCGACGTCCATTGTATCTTGGTGATATCGAAGTAAAATAATATTTTATCATGATAAGCAAATTTTTAACAATTTAGATAATTTATTTACAAGATAATTTATTGAAATTATATAATTTGCTGAATTCCGCTTAAATCAGTTCTGAAGTAAATTCGATTTGTCGATAAAGATATATCGAAAATTAGTTCAACTAAATATTTTTATAATATATTCAGTTTTTCATTCATGTCTTTTGTTCACAGATTTTGCTTATTAATCAGATTTCAACGCTGTCTTTGTGATTTGATAGTTCAAAAAACTTTCGGATCATTTTTAACACAAGGTATTTCAGTTATCGAATGATTACGACGCAGTTGAGGAAGATAATATAGAAGCAACGGCAAATTACGTCGAACAAGTCCGCATTATCCCAAAACGCAAGTTGGGAATTTACCAAAGTCCTCGTTTTGCTCGTATTCCAGTTCGTAATCGTATTAGCTTTCCACCTTGGCGAAATAGATTTAATTATGGTTTCGTGCGCAAGGTTAACATTGACAGGTATATCGATTTCGTACTTTGATAACTAAAATAGAAGTAACAGTACGACGGTTAAATGGAACAAATAGTCGGTTGATCAGTTAGAGGAATCAAATGTGCAAATAACTTTAAATATTTTAGCAAGAATTATAGGCGCTTTCTCTTATTCATGGTGCAGTTAAAAAGGTCGACTCTGCATCGACATTCGTACTTATTCTAATAAAACTGTTCAATTTTTGTATACTTAGGCTTTAATTTTAGACCTCGTCCTTTTGGTTCATTGCGATATGCGAGCAGAAACACGCGCTTCACACGAAATGGTTTCAGTCGTATACTTTGGCGTTCAAATACTGTGCTACCACGGAGCCGTGCTTTTTATGGTCAGGGCGGTTATTTTATCGGTGGCAATTTATCCAGTAGTAATTTTACCCGCGCTAAACGGTCAGTGGTAACAAGAGAAGAATTGGATAAGGAACTCGATGAATACATGAAAAAAGGAAAACATCCTCAGATTGATGTTTCCGATCTCAAATAAGTTTCTCTGTGCTTGTCATTTACTTTTAATCCATTTTTTCTTTAATTATTGGTCTTTAAATTCTTTAATTTCCAGGACTTCGATTGAAATTTTTAGTTTTTCATCTGAAAATATCCTTATTGGTAGATGTTGATTGGTGTAAACCATTTGTATTTTTTATGGTATTCTAGAGAAAATATACATTGGATGAAGATTTGAATTTAACTTCTTAATCTTAATTTTCGTTGAATTTTGAAATTTCTGCTTCTGTGACGAATACAAAATATGTTGATATAGGCTCATTTGGCCAAACAGTGTCTAGTTCATCTAAAAAAATGGCATTTAAGTTTATTTGTTTGAATCAAATAATTAGTGTAGCACATGTTCTTATGTTGGCATGTTGCATATGCTATCCAGTTTTCATTGAATTTTCTGGACTTCAGTAGGCATGTGAAACACAGTTTATGGAAAAACATGAATCTGAGAAGTAAACGCGTAGTACATGATATGCATTATTAGATGTTATTTTTGAGTTACTTATTTCAGTGACCCATTTCTGCTCTGTTTGATGACCAACTTTAATTTTTGATCAAATTATTTCTCTTGAACATGAGCGTTTGATTTGAACCAAAGCAATTCAAGAATATGATCCAGAGCAATTCATATTTATTGTTTTGTTTTGTTGTCACACGGCAATTGAAAGCATTCTCTGTATGGAGTGAGCGAACCATTTGTGTAATATTATTCTTGACATTGTTTTCTGAAACTATATCTAAAGAGTTGTAGTTAAATGATAAATCACTCCCGAAGAAATATTTTTCGTAGCTTCTGTTACCCTCACACTGTTTCCGTTGTTTTTTTTTCTTTGAAAAATTCTAGTTAATAGTCGGGATCTGTCCCATTCGATGTTTTCGGTGCAGTTTTTTGATTTTACTATTAAAAAGTCAGATATTACACTGTTTTGTAAAATTACAGTCGTTTTTCATCTTGAAAGGCGGTGAACTTATATCATATGAATTCGACATTCTTCGTAAACTTACACTCTAGATATGATTGTCTGATCTTTATCGCAACATGCATATCCTTATGAATGCTAGTGCTTTCATGTATGCAACTTTAGAAGAGATCAAACTTTTCTTCCAACTAGACTCTTCATCTTCAGTTACTTCACGTCTTGCTTCTTGTATTATCATTTTGCGTATAATTCTGGCATCGATTTAAGAAGTTGGGGAGAAATGGTGGTTAATTTAATTACTGTTGAAAATTTCGGGATTGGAGAAGTGAAAAATTCGATGATATGACGAGAAAAAGGTAACAAGTTTCAGAAAAACAGGTGAGAAAAGATCGTATGGCTGAGGAAAAACTAAGGAACTATCGAACTTGAAAATACATATACAAAGATACTGTTATTAGCAGTTGTTTAATTATGTGGGTGACATTATTGATTTTTTTTGTCTTTCCCAAATCTTTCATTAAGGCTCATTTCGAGAGCAACTTCTGCCTAAGGAGTTTTATATAGAAGAAATATGGCAATCAAAGTTTTGTCACCGAAGGATCCACATAATTCTACATCTGACGGTTAAGAGATTCACTCCAATTTAGCTAGATAAAAAACTTTTTTTTAAATTAAATTTTTTTTAAAAGTTTAGTTATCTAAAAATTAACTAAACTTGGGCTTCTCATCGTTTATTGTTTGGATGACGTTGCTTTAGAAATTATTGGTATCCTCCAAACAAACAAAATCTTTATAGTTCCTTTGAATCAAATTAAATTAAGTTAATTAGTCCTGAACTGCTTTTCATTATAAAAATGCTTAAGCAAACAACCAAGAAAATTATATTTAGGATCTCCTATTTCACTTTTTTAATATTTATCCTTGCAGTACTGTTATTTCTGCTTGATTGTGCTATGTGCTGCTGTATATGCCTTAGCATAATATAAGAATGTTAGGGAGTACGTAACAGTAGTAATATTGAAAATCGTAGGCAGCTATATTTGATTTTATGAAGAAAGCAAATGTTTAAGTTAAAATTCAAGTACATATATTATAATTAAGTAGCACTCAAAAGTTCACAACAAATAACGGTATGTTTCATTCTCTAATTTGAAAAATTCCCAAAGAAAATTTCATACTTTACCGGATAGTTTGATAATTTTCAAATTATCTTTGGAATAGAATTTCGTACGATATTTTTGAAGATAGACAAAAACGAAAATACCAGTAGAACGACGTAAAATCAAGAAAACTTTCGATTTTCGGATTGCATTGATTTATACTGAAGCTGAGAAATGCTATGAAGAGCATGCATATATCTAATTCGTATCTAATTGGTCTTAAATTCAGGTTAACACTCTTCTGCTTTACTGGGATTGCAAATTGGAAATCATAAATTTGTATGTCGCTCAGTTGTAACTTCCGAAGAAAATGCATTGGAAAAAGAATAGATTACAGTAACCGTTCCTTAAAATCATTTTTCAAGTGCTCAATATTTTTCTGATTTATATAATCAATAAAATTTATGAATGTAACAGGCAGTATCCTATTATTCAAGCACTAATGTTTTTTCGAGTTATTTCGCAAGCCGGAGGTGATTGACTGTTCCTGCTAAACCAAAGAAATTTCAAGCTGCTTTGAAATTTAGGATTTCTTGAGTCTCCTCATATTTTACTATCTACTAGTAATTCGGTGAATGATATTCCTTCAATCTATTACAGTTCCTCGAATATGTGTCGTTAACTACAGATCTAATATGTCCGTACCAGTACTTTTTCCATTCTATGTAAGCACACGCTATGAATTACCATTTGCTAAAAACGATACAAACTCAAATACATTCGAAATTCCAAAATATATTTTAATCTTACGAGAAGTAATTGTAGAGGAGTTGACATTGCTTTTGTATAAATAGAACAAAATGTGCTGCATTTTTATTTCTGGCTGAAAGTACCATTAAAAATTAACGGGAACATGGACACACGTACACATTCATCCATGCATAGATATGAAAGCTTTTAGACGTTGAAGAAGAACAGAATTATATAAATAATTTAAGAACAAGACGTGCAAAAGTGATACAATCCGCATGGAAAAATACTGGATTAGACAAAATTTTCAATCACTGAAAATTACCAAATATAATCAGCAAAATTTTACCTCGTTATAATAACGTCGTACCTTTCTCTCACTCAACCAAAAAAACTGTTACTTCACTGTGTTTTCCATCCTACACTTTGCTTTTTTTGTTTCATTATGATTTCGGAACAGAGAAGTTGACCCAGAATTTTCCGACCTAGAAGTCAGTCGATATTTAAAGTGACGTCGTTTAAAAATTTGTGGAGGTTTGTTATTAAAGAAAGAATGGAAAACTTTTAGTACACCGAAAAACCTAAAGATGCTGTAAGAACCATCAAGGGCTAACACAACAGACTTCAACTTCAAAAAATATTTTGCTGCTCTCAAATATGATATTTCGATCTAATCATACACTGGATTTCCCTCAGGCATTAACGAAAAACATGATAAATATCACAAAACAATAAAATCAGTTGGTAAGTAGTATGACAAAATATATTCTATTAATAAGAAAAAGAAATAAAATAAAATTATATTTATACTGCTCACCGAGACCTAAAAAATAAAACAGAGATGTTACTGCTACCCACACAAAATGAGAGATTTGAATATCGGTAACTAAAAGTAATCTAACTAAAATTGCGATGTATCACAAATAGCTTCATGATCGAGACATTTCATGCATTCCGTTAATAAATCTAAAACAATTTTTAGTTAAAAAAATATGAATTACGAAATTAAAACATTGGAGAAAATTTCATTCTATGAAAAGAAATCCATAGCACAATATCAAGGAAAAATAAATAAGGAATATAAGGATAAACTAAGTTATCATTATCTATCAATACTTTCTTTCCAGTATGCTGAATAAAATTCCTGTGGCATCAGGAACAAAATTTATTTAGTTTTCTTCTTTCTTTCCGTCGATGCTTTTCGAATGATGAAAAGACAAAGATTGGAAGTTTTGATGAGCAGATAAAAAAAATGTCAAAAATGCTTACTTGTGTGTGGACAGTACTCAACCTGCCATTCTAAGCTATAACTAAAAAAAAACTTCAAAACAAAACAAAAGAAAATTATCTGCCAAATGAAATAGTGGATAGTAAAATTGGAAAGGTCTACTCCTTACTATAAATGAAAAATAGTCAAATAGAAAAAGCTATGCGACAGATGAAAACTTGAAGAACTTTCACATGTTCAATTTTTAAAAAATCGACTTTATTTTGGAATATAAAATCTAACCCAAAATATAATCTAAGGACTGTTTCATTCTTTAAATCCAGTATAATCAAAAAAAATTTATATGTAAATTTATAAAAAATTTATAAAAGAATTCGATACAGTTTTAGCTACAAAAAGTGAAGTGAGCTGAGCTCCAGAACGACAAAGAAGTATTCTATCTTGAATTAACACTTCATGCGAAAGAACTTCGAGGAATTTGATATATAAAAAAACGATTAAAATGAAGTTTTTAAAAAATGCTGCTGTCCTTGATTTTGTTACTGCGAATGACATAAAATAATTACCAAATGCAAAACACTAAGACAATTACAGAAACTATTACAGTCAAAAATGAAATAAAAGGCACACCCTGACAAATAAAACAAAATTTCATACTTTTGCAACAATCCCAGTGCATTCACTCGTATGAATTTGGAGCCAGTGGTGGTGTGGTAAAATTTGCCGATGGCGGTGACATGGAATTATTGAATGATGCAGTACTTTCCGTCATTTCGGATGGCAGAGTGGTTGAGCTCATACCCGTCATTATACTGTTATAATCAATCCTATATTCACCTGCAATTTTGTTCCACTTCGATCCATTCAAAATAATTAATTTATAATTTATCCAAAAACTAGAAAAGGTATCGTGTACAACAATAAATTAAACAATGTTTTATTTGTAAAATCTCATATTGTTCTAGATTAATTTAAGCATTTTAACTCAATAACGGTTCTTAAAACTTACCACTTGCGATAATTTGTAGCATTGTTGGTTGAGTACAATATGCAAATGGATGGCGACCAGCACAATTGCAACAGGATAACCCATTGGGATTTGGAGGTAGTGAAAACAGTGACGGACAAGCAGGGATGTTCGCGGAAGTAGCTAATAGAGATAGTGGCCGTCCCAGTGATAAAAGTGGACCACGAGGTGGCGGAGGTACGTTTGTCATTGAAAATGGTGGACAGGCTACACTAGTACAACCCATCATACCAGCAGAACTAACAGTTGTTACGGGTAAAAATGTGACAGATAATGATGGATGACACACAGGTATTTCGGCTGAAGACGGATTGGACGGCGAAAGAGTATTATTGTTTGTTGGACGTTTCTGAAAACAAGAAAAATGGTTTTAAACGAATTGGTAAGAAGATAGGATTTCCGTGTAAGGGAAATAAAATATCGAAAAAATAAATGCAGCGGAGTGCTGGACCTCAGTATAACGCTTGTACTGTTACAAAAGTTGACTCTTCTTCATGACGTCTGGTAGACGAAGGATAGCATGGACTTGCTCTAATTTGCAGTCCATTTTATCTCTTTGTGACTTTCTTAAAACGATTGTGATGAACAAAAAATATTGATCTTACTTTCAAATCAGTAAGAGAAGGTAAAGAATGCGATATCAGTGACTGAGGAGCTGAAAAAAGTGAGGAGCTTTCTAGTCGGGATGGATAAAAAAAATCACGCACAATTGGGCAAACCAAGACACGAGCTGGGAGATCTGGGAGTGCACTGCAATAAATATTCAGAATCAGTAATTTCATTAGAATCTTTAAATAATGAATAAAACAGATAATAATTAATATTTGGTTGTATATGGCTACCTTAATTAACATCTAACACTATGATAAACATTCGACGTATTCTAGGAAAAAAATTCACTATACTATTTCTTCATCAGATTTAAAAAATTTTATAAATTTCGCGTTGATCGTGAAAAAATTAATAACCGAATGTAGCCCAAAATAGAATTAGGTTGCGAACGATTAAGATATGGGAGAACGCGAGGATTCCCCATTTGAGCTCCTGCTTCACTCGGGAAACTATCCAACAGACGATTATGCAAATCAGCGATTTGATCAGCCGTTCTAACAATATACGATGTTTTCATATCACTCCATTCGATCTGAAAGAAACGCTTCCACTTATTTTAGAAAAAGGTTAAAAAGGCACCTTAAAAAATATACCCATATTTAAAAAACTATTTTCTCGCATTTTCCGCTAGCATTGTGAAACAGGATTGATTAAGTAAAAGAAAGGAAGGGACTATTATCCTATACTCGATAATAGTTCTTTCATTACATGTGCTTACTATCATTCAGAACATTTTGATTTTGAAAGAAATACACATGGAACTATACCAATATGGAAAATATATTTGGAGAAGAATTATCATTCGTAACTTCAGCGTCCAAACGAGATATGACAACTGGTACATCGTCATTCTCCGACGTAGAAGCCTCGCAACTCTGTAAAACACATTCCAAGATGAGACTCAATGTCCTAACATAAAATGATTAGATTCGATAATAATATGTAGAGGAATGCATTAATTTTAAAGTTTGTGAAAAACGCGGCAAAGAACTAATTCCAATGATTAACGAATAAAGGGGGACATACGATTTATAAGGTTAATCATGAAAGTTCGACTATTTAGTAAGAATTGAATGATTAGTATATTCATCGATAGTAAAAATGTTATTAATCCACCTGTTTTTCAATCGAAGCAACCGGATGAGATGATAAAGTTTCCAAGTATGTCCGAATATTTCCAAGCTTGATTTTATGCTCCACAGAGAAAGCTGCGTGATGTTGTGCTGCGGAAACTACCATAAGCAACTGAAATAAGCAATGAGTAAGCATATCAAGTTTACATCTCCTTTCAGCAACTGCATGTTTTTCTAATTTCCCCATTCTACGAGTCTTCAATTTTCTCCCAAAAATCTATTCTGCTATATAACTTTGCACGAGACCTAAAATCTATTTAAGAGAATATTTTAACAATCAAACAATAGTTTTTGGATTTAAAAAACATATTTGTAAAGTTTTCTGGAAAAAGTATCTGACCGAATCCAACATTTCCTCCTTTTCGAGAGATGATTTGTTAACAGATGCAGCAATAAGTTCATCATATAATCGCTCTATTAACCTAAATATCATGAAACGGTCGATTTGTTAAGTAATTTATATGATGAAGAATATAAATATTTGCCCATAAAACAAAAACAAAAGTAACTGGTTGAGAATTGCTTAGGAATTTCTAGGACGGCTAAAAAAAGTACTGCATATAAGCGGTAGCTGCTGGTCGGTTCGTAGAATGCAGAAGGCATAAAATGGGAAAGGCAAGCTCGAGAAGACGACTGTATGATCCCGATTCTGCGAAATTTTGTAAAAAATATGCATCATTGTATCGCAATTCATACTGGCGAAGATACAACGACTTTGAACGCACAGCTGTTTCCACGCATGATCCTATATATCTGTAAATAATAAAATATAATTCGGATAAACAGATGACAAAAAAATGACTAGATGACAAATTTCACATGGATGTACAATGAATTATAATTAGCTGACTAGCAGATAACCTACAATTAATTCGTATAATCCATTTATTCTGAAATGGGTTAAACAATATAACTTGATTAGAACGACCCTTATTATAAACATATGTAACCCATTGTCCTAGACTTTTAACGCCCAAATCATTTCAACAGGAAGAAAATCATGTTATGATTTTTTCAAAAGTTGAAATAAAACATGGTATGATATTTTAGTGGAATTAACTAAAATTTCGAATGACTAGAAAACTGTTATTTGATGTCCAAATTGTTAATTGTCTAATAAAACAGATGTTAGTAGCCATAATTTTCAAAGCAAATAAATGTTACCTTTGTTCGTACGCATTTAAACACTGAATCACCTCTGCAATAGCTTCTACTCGTTGTGAACGTTTCATTTTGCACATAGTTAATAATAGATCTGAGCTCGTACCATCAACTTGAAATCGAATTCATCCATATGACATTAAAATGATAAAGCGACCAATAAAAAAAGAAATTAAATTGTAAAGATGACAAAGTTTTACTCCTTGCTTGGAATGTAATACTTTTATTAATTTCTGCAGAAAAGTTGCCATAAATTAATGTTTTTAAAAAAAACTGCGAATGACTTTACATACAAATATGAAAAAAAAAATTGCACCTGTCTGAGTACTTACGGAGCAGTTCGACTCTTTTTCAGTCATTAATGCAACGCTTCGCCTTTCGATACACTGCAAATCATCAGATTCGATTTCTAATCCCGATCCTGATAAAAAGCCATCTTCGTCTGGATCACCCGAAATAACACTACTGGCGGATACTGAGCTGGTTTCTTGACTTGCACTTCTAGCAATGCAATTTCCATTTATATTTGTCTGCAATTTTAAGTGAAATACTATCTTGAAAGACAGACTTATCCAGTACAATGACTCGACACAGCAATCTCTAGAGTTGAATAATTATTTTGTATATGATATTTTTTGATTAATTTATTATTAAATTTAAATGTATGCTGTATATCTATCTTTTCACTTTTAAAGGATTCCTTTCAGATCCCCTATAGGTACATCATATATAGTGATTGTAACAAGAATTACCATGGCATTATTGTTGATAGTATTTTGTTGATTCTTAAGACTGAAATGATTATTGTACTGCTTTGATCTACGGTGAAAGGCTGTTGTCAGAGCGGAATAATCGGAATCCATAAGACACCCATTACGGCATACGCTGCTAGCATTCGAAAACTGGCCACGATAAGTGCTGCTGTGTCCAAAGTCACCGACACTATACTGTTGCATACCCTATCAAATTCTCTCTTAAACATTTACTGGATAAAATTATCATTAAAATTACGAGCAATGTTTAGAAAAATTCAATGATGCTTACGAAAAAAAAAATAATTTTTTTTTAACAAAAAAAAAAATAAAAAACAATTTTGAAGTGTGAAATTCAACATAGAAGTATCAGAAACATCATTTAACACTGTCTGATTTTTGTATTACAATATTCCTTCCCGTATTATCAAGTTTCCTTTTTTTTATATCATTTTTTTATATTATTTTTTTTTATATCACATTCAAACTTCTATTCAGTTTTTTTTTGTGATGAGTCCCTCATAAAATGTGTTGTCTACCACTGCAAAAATAAGGGATTGTATAATGTCTGACAGAAATACATATAGGTCTTCAATACGAATCCCTTTCATATTTAAATGGCATAAAACAAAAAAAATACTACATAGGCATACATATATGGATCGATGGACTGTTTCTCAACTGATAACACCAACATTCCAATGAAGTCATAAAACTTACATTTACCTCAGCAAAATGATTTCTCGAAGTGGTACTCCGCTTCTTTCTGCCCACCATTCCAGTGAAATTTCTGTAAGGGAAAATCACAAAAAAATAATAAAATTCATATAAAAGCAAATTCAAGTTTTATTTTGGCTACCAATTTTGATTTATTATAAATTTATTATAAAAGATTGTTCAAAATCTACTGAATCTTAATATATCAGAAGAAATTTCAATAAAAAACCAGCTCAAAGTAGATATGGAAATCTCTTATTTGAAACTGTTCACAACAATGCTCGGTTATGCGTTGAGATTACAAAAATTGCACAGCGGTTTCGACACCTACAAGCGATTCGTGTAAGCTGTGAGTCACTCGGCATCCCCATAGCGTGAGTTGCTTCTGAAGCGGGACGTCTAGTGGGAGGTAAATTCGAATAATTTCAGAAGAGGGGTTCCAGGTTAAGAACTATGCAGTACTGCTGGCAGTACCATCCTGCACACGGTATTCACATCCGCTCAACAGTCTCGGCGCGATTTAAAAATTGTTTCGTGCTGTTCTTCCACTGGTGACTTTTTCCTGTTTCTAATGCTCTATAATATATTCCATATCCCATAGTAGCATGATTTCAAAATGTATAATCGTCAAATGATAGTCATCTTTGCGACTGCCAAGCAAAAGAGATTCAAAACTGATTAAATAGTCGATAAGAAAAAATCGGATAACTTTTAGATGCATGAAATTTTATTCTGCAAAAATGAGATCAGATTATTTTCCGAGAAAACATCAATATCTTCAAAATTAAGTTAAATTTTTATATTTTGAAATTATAATGAAACGTTACAATACACACAGCAAAAACAACGATGTTTCCACAAAAAAAGTGAAGGAATGTAGTGATATCCGATTTTCAAATATTATCTCACTCACAGAATTGAATTAGATGATCTTCAAATTCATCTCAAGGAAACATAACTTCGCGCTCATATATACGCACAAACGTTCAAATATTGAATATAATATTCAATATTTGAATAAAAAATTTTTGAGCATTTTTATCAAAATGTATTCGAATATTTATTTTACACTTAAGTGATACGGTAGAACTCTGCAAGATCTCAAAAAACCTTTTCTTCTGTGGCCATGATCAAACATATCGTTTTGATAGTGCATAAGCTGTTTGCTGTAATGCCATATTACTTTGCACTTCTGTCTAATTATATATGAAAGTTAATTAATAACATAGCTCGAAAATTTTGCTGAGAGCAAGAAAGGAGGAAATGTAGAAAGATTGTCAGCCAATTTGATAAAAATATTTTCCAATGCATTAAACAACTGTATCTGTTTTAACAGTATATATTTCATACCGATATTTAATACCCTTCTCTTCTTGCATCTCTTCCAGCTCTGCGCTTTTTATGAAACGTTCATAATCAACCTCAGGAAAGAAAACATCAGCCGAAAAATCGCCTTCCACTCGGGTAATATACAGCTGCAAACTTCCTTACATATATGTATATGTATAGACAATAATGAGTAGGACTTAACAGAAGTATAGAACAATTTATAGTTCGTATTTGAAAAGTGGAATTGAGTACGAGCAATTAAGAAATAAAAAATTGCCTGATGTAGAAGTGGTGACTTAAGTCCTAATCCATAAATTTCTCGACCACCAATGTTCCATATCGTCTCGATATTCTCCATACTTTGCAGTAAATTGATTGCACTTTCAAAGCTTGCAGTCACTATTAAATTCTCATCTGTGACTTCTTCCATCTGTAAAAGTGGTAAAAAATTTTCTAGCTTCATCTACTTTTTTAAATTAGAACAGATCTTATTGAACGAAGCATAGATGAATAATTATTGGAAGTTTAATTGTAATTGAGCTTGAGAAGTAAAGAAATAATTAAAAAAAATAATATTGTAGTGCAACCATATATAAGAGGGGCAGTGAAATCATTTATCGTAGAGGAATCATTACCGCTGTTAAAAAAGAACGAAAATAATCAGGATCGCCTCTCCAGAAAAACTGCAACTAAGATGCAGGCAACATTCAATAGTTCATAAGGAGTTGAAAGGATCAGGTTACAAAAAAACTACAAAAAATAGCCTGATCTTCCCAAAAGTTTCGCTTGAATGCACTTTATGTTATTCTCAGTCTTAGAAGTAAAACTACGGGACAAAAACGAACGAAATGAGCACCTTTCTACTGAGAACGACATTGAGACGATTCTTCAATGGCCTAAATTTTGGTGGTATGCTTTCCCAGACCTTCCGACCCATTATTACCGCATTTTTGTTCCCGCGATTTGTTGTTAATGTAGTCAGCTTAGTAAACCGAGCCATTTCTGCAGGAAGATCCCATGGTAAGTTACCATTACGCCCAATTCCACCACGATCATCCATTGCAACAATTAGGTTCATATGGATAATTTTGGTCATTATCCGCCTGAAACGCCTTATTGGGTGCAGTTTAACCGAAGAGAAATGAATGGAAAGGTCAATCACGAAATATAGAAGTTGAAATAACAAATCTGTGCATGACATACGGTTTATTAACATGCTCACTATATAAGCATTCAAATATCTATGAAATCATTCAATCATCCAGATAGTGGATGGACAACTCTTCCGAATTTCTGAGAGTTCCGGGAATATTTCAAGATACCTTTCCAATAAAACCGATAGCGAACCTTTTTTGTAAGACAACCAAAACCTATGAAGGTAGCTAAAATACGGCCCTCGAACAAGTCAACTGTCCAATAAAAATCAAATAATTTTGTTTCCGGTGTTTCAATACGCGTTGGCAGTAGGAGCAGCAGGGCCATTTGGCGGGTCAGTACTGCAGAATTTGATATGAGCAGTATGAATCATGTTGCTGTGACTAAGTAAACATTTTATGGCAATGACTTAGTTTCAGGATGACTAGTGAAGATGAAATTTTAAGATGTCACAACTTAAGTACGGTGTCAACTTCCTATTTCGCCTTTCTTTTTCGGAAACCGACTAGAGATTGGTTTCGAAGATGTTGCGCTGAACATGAATGCTTCCTGGTGGATGGATGCATTCCAGCAATATTGTTTTTATCTCAAAAGTAATTTTAATCGTAGAAGTTCATTATCATTACTGACTTATGAAACTAGGAATATCATAATAATAATAATAATAATACTAACAGCGGTGAAAATATTTACAAAAGTAATGCGGTAAACCAGCCATAAATTAACAGTTATAACTTAGACGTTTAAAGACTAATTAACCGAATGCTGCTGATAAATTGTTCTTTTCAGGCATTCCAATAATGCAGGAGCAATGTCAGATATATCAAAGACACTAGCGAGGTTGATGATCATATTGAAGCAAGTTTAACATTTAGATTGCTTCTGGAAGTGAGCCGTCCATAAATCAGTTTTGTTGCGAACTCAATTGAATAGCCAATCAGAAATTAAAAGTAAAACTTGTATATTTTTCAGAGAAGAAGAATGGGTTTTGAAAGAATACGAGGAGGATAAATTGTTTGATTTTGTCTGCAGATTCTGGGATTATGCTTCGGAGGCGGTATGTCATGACTGTGTTAGCATTTTCGAATCGCTGATGAAATTGCATTTGGCTAGATGCGTAACTAACGGCCCTCTTTCTTCATGGGCTAAATATGTTGGAAAAATCCTAATTGATTCACCGTCATCTTGTCGTGGTCGTTATCAATGTATCGTATGTTTTTCTGACAAACTTTTACTTCATCTGAATCTTATAGAGCATCGCGAAATGCAGCATAATATGTATATATATATGTATATATCTCAAAAAGTTCTGTTATAGAATTGTTTTTGGTTAGGAATTTCGCATTTAATTTTTTTGTTTAATAATTTAAGATGACTGTGATAGGAGTTTTCATTCATTAATAGTTCTCTTGATCAGTTTCTTTCAGTTAGCATATAGCAAAATAATGGCATTGTTTTCGGAAGGTTTGGCAGATAATTTCTGTAAAGAGTTATACACTTTATTATCCAACCCAACTCTAGTTGCTGTGGTAAGTAAACATATTCAGAACTTTTTCCTTTGTTTTATTTCCTATTTATTTATGTTTTCTATGTAAAAAACTTTGACCGTATGTGCCGTATGTATAATGTGGAGATATTTTAGAATAGTCATTTTTTTCGCTTCGCTTGTATTTATGTAGCTAGATAACATTGCAGGTCAGCGAGCTCATTGCGTTTGACATTGCCAAAAATTTCGATAATTCAGATCGACTTCAACTTCACAAAAACTTATTGTGCGAATCGCTTCAATCACCAATAAAAGCAGTTCGCAATGCTGTTCAAAAACGATTGCTGCCTGAATTTTCGAAAAATTTTCTACTTTTGAATTGGATAATTGAGGAAATGAAAACATTTAAAGCAGGTTAGTTTTGTAGTACCTAATTCTTAACTGTCTTCAAATGTATTTCAGTATTGATCTTAGATAGAGAGTGGCTGATTTAGTACTAAAGCAAGTCGCAGATGCTGAAAATGTGTGATATTGAGCAAATGACTCTTACTGATTCGTAACAAATATTGTAATGAATATTTGAATGTTGCAGATAGTGTATTTGGTAATATGGATCTCGAAACATCGCTTTATATTGCGAAGTTTTGTTTATTCCACCAGAAAGGGAACCGAAATTTTCTAGAATGGACTTCATTCATTGATGAAAACTTAGTAATTTCTGCACTACTCAATGCCAATTCACAGGTCAAGAGAGGAAATTTTTAATTAGTTTTAAAGACGTTAATTTTAATGAAAGAAAAAAGAAAGCATAGAACTGTTACATGTACTTTTCCTTTGCCTTCCAAATTTCCAATTATGAATCTACACTAATTACCACTGTTACTCGGCCCTCTTGCCTATCATTTTGAATATAAAAGATGAGATATAAAATGAAAATACTCCAGCTGTAGCATTCTTCATTATCGACATTAATTGTGAAATGTAGCCTTACTGCAAATATAACCACAAGTTTATTTTCTCATCAACTCTCTCTAAAGTTTAATGTTTAGATTCGTTTAATGGCCTGGAATCTGATTTCCGATCATCCCAAGTTGGCAACTTCTATTTCTAATCGACAGTTATTGCTTTATAAATGCTTTTTAGCGACGAATATGGCGGAACAGTCACCTGCTATTAGACTGATAATATTGTCTGGTTTGAAAAAGGTAAATGCTCAGTTTAACTGCAGTTTTTTTCTTTTAATATTTATCTTACAGGTTTCAGATATATTTGAAACTGTTAGCTTGATCTGCACATAACTCAGCAGTATCATCTGACTTATGGGGGGAAATTTCTGTAATGTACCTAGCAAAGCTGACGATATTTTACATATACTATAGTAAAATTCTAGTTGTAATACCAACAACTGCATGGATGTTCGCTGCATTGTATCTCCTTTCCTAGAATTTTTGCTCTCGCTGTTCTGGTATCTTCGAATTTGAATATAACTGAACTCCTTAACAATAATATCACCGCTTCGTTCTGTCGACAGTAGCCCTTTTTTATCGTAAGACTTTTAAATGGCAAACTCCTTTAATAGTAAGAATTATACATAGATCCTCTTTATTGTACTGTGTGTGAACAACAAATCGCCTGAACATAAAGTAGGTAAGATAATGGTAACGGGGATCATACAGAAGATAAGCCAATAATAAAGCAACGATCATATATCCTTTATATAATTAATCATATCTTTTAGCTTTCCTAATATGGCTGCACTATGAAGTGTTAATTCTGCAAAATTGTTGTCATTTAAAATTAGAAAAAATTATAAATGTTGGCATTAATTGAAAACTGTTTCATGTTTTGTACGAAGTTTCATACGTTTCATACAAAATTATTGTAGTGGTGAAAAAAATTTGTTCATTTGTAACATTTAGTTTAATTTTCAATTAATTTTAAATATAAACAGTTTTGTTCAGGTATTAATTCGGATCCGTGAAAGTAGCCAAAATATTTCGAAAAATAACAATGATGACAGTGAATTAAAACTATATGTGGATTTTATCTGCTGGTTGCGTGATCTGTGTTTTCAAAATTTAGTACAATATGCAAACTTCAGCAGGCGTATAATGGCTCTTCAAATGCTAGAATATCTTTTCCTGGAGAATTATTTAGCAAACGACGACAGAAGTATTTATTTATAACTAAATTCAATGGAGAAATTCGTGTGCGGTAGGTTTGAAGCAGCTGCACAATATAGCTAACCGAATGGTTCTTCGTTTCTCTCCAGGATTTTGATCCTTTATTTTGCTTATATCACTGATTAAATCGACATAACTTTTATCTATAATTTCGGAAGAAAGAAGTAGTTTAAGCATTAGTTTAATCAACCAATATGTTATATTTTTACCTGTAGTCTGTTTTAATTGGTCATTAGTGAGTTGCAATTTAGATGCATTTTTTAGTATTTTTTACATATGTGTACAACAACATTATTTGAATTTGGTTTTTGAAATGGTAAAGTATTCAGGGATTTTGCTCTCTAGGCATATATGACGTGACAGCTGAACCGATTTGAATTTATTTTTCTCTGATTTAACTTTGGTGACTTTAAAGAATTTTTCAGATATGCTTTTCAAGTTTTTGTCATCAAAACTGAGACCAACGGAAGAACAGATTTGTCGTGTAATATCTTGTTTGGATGACTCATATCACTTATGTCAAATTTCAGCTTTCCGTTTACTATCATCATCATTTTTCGAAATGCGTAATTTTGTGAGTTCTTTTGAATTCTTATATCTTTTTGAAAAGTAAATGAGAATCTGGTGCTTGCAATTGGTCTCAAAGATACTCAATAAGAATAGAACGCTTGCAAATTAATATGTACTGTTTAATACGTTTTGTTTCACCATGCGTCAACTGCGCATTACAACACTTAGAATTTAATTTAACATTTCCTTCTATTCGAAGCTTTTATGCTTGAAACAGTTAAGGCTTGCTTAACTTACATAAAGTTCAGATTTGCAGGATTTTGCTTCGTATTTCTCAGAAACGAAGCATCAGTTGTTCTCCATTCGGTCACTATTCACACTCACGTCTAGTTATCGTTTGCGCTTTTATCTGAGAAAAAATCCGGAAAACTTGCAGAATGTTTTGCATTATCTTCTTAATCGATGCAAAAATCGAATAAAGCTCATCTCAGAAAATTTTTCAGTAATAGCGACTAATCAAGGCTCCCTCTATTCTTTGCTAAGTGCAATATGTGTAGTATTGGAATTTATGGATTTTCGAACTATTCTGTAAGATTTTTGTGCTTTTTTTTTCTTATTTTATTCTGTTTGAATCTTTGGATTGATAACCTCTTGATACATATCAAATTAATCGCTTCATAACACTTCATAATATTTAGCCTTTCCGACTTGCAAACTGTTGCATAAGAGTGCTGTAACTCTATGCTTTAATCTTCTGAAACATTCACTAAACTTCCTTTTTTACTGTAATCATTTTCTTAATTTTCTTTTATTGTCATCTGTTCCGTTTGATATCATTTTAGAAAGGATGATTGGAGTGCTACGTTGATTAACCATGATTTGTTACCGCTATGTTTCCAAATAAGTGAATTGGTAGCGCCTGTTGTAAACAGCATGTCACCTGAAGGTTTTATTCCTGATGATTATATGAATATCATTGGTAAGTCATCTAAACATATTTTTTGAGATTCTGGAAACTTATCATTGAATATTTATTTTGAATTCACCGGTTTTTATGAAACGAATCATGTTGAATGTTCAATTGATTTATTTGATGAGTTTTAAAAAATATGAATTTCATTTTCAGTAAATGTTAAAGATTTTGAAAAATCAAAAGAAACTACAGATTTTTGTCAAACATTATTAGCAAGTTGTTGGCGTTCACATAAACATATTTCTACAATATTTTATATAATAATTACAAAGGTTCGTTTGTTCATATCTTTTGGCTTTACAGCTTGCAGTCTTTTGAATCTTTTAAATCGATTTTTTCTTTGCTTTAAGGGAATTTTAACTTTATTATTGATACCCCATCTATAAATAGTGTTGGATATTTATTGATTTATTGCTCTTATCCAGGAAGAAAAATTATTTTAACTAACTTAAAGTTTTTATTACAAAATCCATGGAAATAAATTTACTTTAGTGGTTCGAAAGTTTTGTACTTTCTTCGGAAACTATACGACATATATGCAATTATTACTGGCGGCAACTAACAGAATGTAAGCATTGCGGTGCTGTAGGAGCAGCAGTTGAGGGATTCGAAGCATTATGTGTAAAACTCTGGTCGTTGGCTTTAGCTAACAGTCCTGAATTTATGGATTTACCTAAGCCAGAGGAGTGGATAAAGCAAATTATTGACTTAATTAATAGCAAAACGAGTTAGTTTTTTTTTGTATATACTTCTATAATTTGAATTATGAATTAATTTAGGTTAACAGTAATAATTAATATTCTTGAGGGCAAGATTTTAAGATTTATTGTTAAAAATTGAATCCTTCCACTATATTTCAATTTAAAATTCGTCTCTGGCTTATCATTTTATACGAATTTTAAATTTAATACTTAGCTTATCATTTCCTTATTCTGACGAATTCAAAATTGGAAACTATGACCATATCTGCGGTGTTTTTGTTAGAATGGATGATAATTCAGTTTTGTAGATCTTAAATTAATTTTTCCTGAAGTACTCAGTATTGACAAAAAACACATGCTGTTGATATTCTAGATATATTATGTGCAACACGTCGAAGTGCTGGTCTGCCATATTTGATTGCTTCAATTCTCGCAAAGGAACCTACCACAAATAATGCATACTGTTTGGAAACAACGATGATATCTTTGCTAAAAAATAAAGCACGATCATATAAATCACAGTGGGTTTTTCTGTTAGGTTTTTTATCAGACTATTTATATCATTTTGGACAACACATCGAACATCGACAATACATTCTTTATATCACCAACCATGTTATTAAATCGCTTTATCTCAACCAATTAACTCATCATCTTTAGTTTCAAAAATCTAGTTAAGTTTACAATTTATTCATATTCTTCTATAATTATGATTGAATTTCATCGACACTTTGAAGAAACAACGCGTTAATAATCAAACGATTATTTTGGTCATTTAATAGTATTGAAATTATCAGTGAGTCTTTTTAAGGTTCATTCTCATCGAAAATTTCTGAATATTTCAGGGTTCACAGTATTAATATTATGCGTGCTATTTTTTTGAACAGCTGCTTATCTGACGCAGTTCTATGTTATATCGAACCTGCGATGAACGTGTGTTTCGCTTGTTTTAGTTCCAATAGTTGGGCAGTACGAAGTGCTGCATCACAACTGTTCGCTGCGCTAATTAATCGGATATTTGCTTTTCCTCGAAGCGTGCAGCTTTCATTTCATCCATGTGCAAAAAATCGCTTGTCTTCTTTTGAGTTCTTCACAAGGTTGACCGATTTAGATTAGATTTTTTTGGTACAGTCCTTGAAATTGACTTCTATACGTCCGAATGTACTAACATTATAGGTTAATAATGCTAGTGATAACAATTGATTGTTGGTGGATTTTTTCTATCTCTCCTATAGGAAGGCAATATGTAACATCTCCGGTAATTCATTTCTTGAAATTGTGCAAATAATCAGGATATAAAAATATTGTTTGCATCATGTTAGACGTCTCAACAGACTGAAAAAATATGAGCTGAATTAAAATAAAACAATAAATTGAATTCGAATTGTAGGTTTCCAACATTATATGACTTGTTACACCAACAGTTTGATGAAAACGAGAAATCCAATTCACAGCTAAGGATGTTCGCTGTTTTGTTTCTTCTTATTCACCTATCCCACTCTGCACGACACACCAACATTTATTCACTTGCTACTTATGTCTTACCACTGCTAAAATTTTCGCTATCTTGTCGTGCTATGAGGCTTCGCGAACTATCTGTAGCGACACTTATTTCTATTTGCCAAATTCAGGTATGAAAGCATCATATGACACTTATCTGTTATGTCGTCCATTTTCGTGTGAGCACCAAGCGAATATGCAATAATTTCTCTCTTGAATATTTATATAAACTATGTACGAATAACTCACTGTACATCTTTTCTGCTTGATGTTCCGGAACATTACATTATGTTATTTCAGGATGCTCACTTTCTGTTAATTTGGATTTCAAATATCAATCTTATTGCATGTACTCAAAATGAAGTTTGTGCAGTTATATATATGGTATTTTTTAAAACCGATTAGATTATCAAACAAAAAGAAAATATAAATTTCTAACTTAATTCTTTTGACTATCGACTGAAAAACACAATATATTTTTCTATTGAGAAAAATTAGCATTCATTTTGTAAAAATCAAATTACAGTTAATGGAACTATCTATTGCGTTTGATGGATGTGAATTACAAAACTGCATACAATCGTTAATTAGGAAAATCGAAAATGGTAAACATTTCCAAAAATGGTATGGTTCTCTTTTTGTAGCCAAATCATAATAATATTGTGATCATGCAAAACAATCTCATTTCATCAGTAGAAAGTAATTCCATCTCAGTGAAAAATGTATTGGTTTTTAAGAAATTGGAATTCATTTGCTCGAAATATTGTTGTTGATCATTTCTTTTTTAGAACTTTAAAAATTAGGAACCAAACTAAATATGGTTTAACTTGTACTGCATTGATCACTCTGATTTTTTTTCAGGTGCGATTACAATAGATTTTTGTTTTTGACATTGCTTCTTAAATCCAGATATCAATTCTCGGCATCATCCGCGGAAGACTTCATTTTGTCAGATGCAACATTGGTTTTCAGACCCTTAGCAAAATGGATTGCTAATGAAATCAAAGTTATGTTTAGTAAAAGCAAACAGCTAATTTTGTGTATTTAACATTTTCTGAAATATTTTATTACTAGTTGAATATCATTTCCTAGCTTGAATTATTATTTTATCTCGCTAGTTCATCTAATATCGACATTATTTTATTTCACCATATTTCTAAATCATTTCAATTTGAAGAGAGTATCAGTTAAAGCTAATTAAAAAGGGGTTACTTTAGATGACAAAATTTCTTTTGAAATCAAAAACCTATTGGTCAATAAGAGGGCCTTGCGTCTTGAATTTTGGCGAGTACTGTCGAAATCGGCTGGAGCGAAAATTACTGAAAGTGAAATGATTCAGTTAGCAGTCGGAGACATTCAAAACTCAGGGCCAATCGTGCAGCGTCATGTAAGTCTTTTCTAAATAAAAATAAAAAGTAAATTGGTAAAAGGCAAGGATGACAGATATTCATAATGTTCCAATTTTTTAATCTCTTTTTAGAAAATCGTTTTTGGATTCATTATATAATTAATATATTATTCATATTATATAATTAATATGAATAACACTGCAGATTTTAACACTATTCCTGAATAGTGCAACAGCAGATCTAGAAGGATTATTTGATAGTTGTTTTCTAAAGAACTTCTTTCATAAACTGATCACCGTGAAAAGGTTAGAATATTTTGAAATTTAGCATATAAATTTCAATTGAAAAGATATTCAGTGTATCTAGTTCAAAGCTACTACAGGCGTCGCGTTTGATCATGAAGTGATGAGTTATGCTATGATGCATAATATAGAAAATTTTCGAAAAGAATCTTAATACGAAAATTTATATTAGCAATTGTTATATAACTTATGAACAGTATCTTTCCGAAGAGAGTTTTACTCGTATTTGGTAAAATTTGGTTATCATAGGCAGAATAACCGACATTTGGCAAATTTGCTTCTTATAAAATTGGATAGCAGTGAATGGCGTTTTGAGTGGTTGTACAACAGTGCTGTTGACGAGGATCAAAAAGTCCAGTCCATAGCTGTTCGAGCTTTGGAATTGCTTTTGAAAAGAGGTTTTCGTTATCTATACTTCGAATTTTTTTGTTCGAATTATAATAGTAAACTTCTAATTGTTAGGTAATCCGGATATTCAACTATGTAAAATCATTGTTCTGCTGTTGAAGAGCGAAAATGAAGCGATCAGAGAAAAAGTTAGTTATTTTTCTTCTTTATAGTATTGTTGAAATTCTTATCAGATATTGTGCACTCATTGATTTTGTGAGGTTTTTCCGAAAATGTTGAATACCTGCGAAATCTACTTCAAAATGATAAATTCCAAGCAATGTAGATTTGTTATAGTGTTTATTACTTTCAATTTTCGTCTTCCTAAACTTAATTTGCAGGTGGCAGGACTATGTTCTCATATAGTCAATTCGAAAATCCCTTCACTGAATCCGGAAATTTTATTCTGGTGGTTCATACAGTATTACCCTGAAATTAACGAATTTATTAACCAATACGGTAGTTTTGATTGTAATGGAGATACTCATCTTTTTGATGCATGCGTTTCAAATCCCTATATCGAAGCCGTTCCAATTTGCAGTGAATATTTAAGTAGAGTACTACAATTAATATCATGATTTGCAATTGTTTGCCTGTCACTTCAAATGTTGAAATGTTTACAAATACTTCAATTTTTTAATGCTGAATTTTTTGAATTGCATTTCTGATTATCATGGAGAGAACTTCTTGGTAATAATCAGCTCTAAATTTTGGAACAATTAAACGACTGTGAAAAAAAAATACTTGCCTTATGCTCATCCATTTTCTTATTTCGAAAAAAAAATATTTCATTTCTGCAAGCCTCTTTTTGTATAGAGGATATCTGACTTCCAGTTCTCAATCTCAAATTTTGTTCTGAAGTTCTTTTTTGTTTCAATGGTTTCCAAAAAGTATTTTATATTCAACAACTTAAAGTATAATTACCAATTATCCTTGTTTTTTCTAAGTCTTCAGCAAAACTGGTAAGAATAGTAATTTATTAAGTTTGAAATAATTTTCTAGAAGTTCTTGTACCTATTTTAAGAAACAGAAATAAGGAACAACGGTGCTACATATACAAATAAAAGCTGTCTAATATTAGACGATGCTTCAATTGACATAACAGTAGTTGCTGGATGAGACTGAACTGAAATAAATTAACATCATAAACTGAAGTGCTGAATATGAATTTGAATATACTTTTCGAATTTATGCAGCAACCTGCTATATTATCAAAAGCTTTTCAAAGTGCTTTTTATGGTGGGTCATGACTACCATAGTAATAATGATGCGACAAGTGATTCTGATCGCGATTTAATAGTTATAGTCTAGATATTCTTAAATATGGGGCATAAAATTTCCTTAGTTATAGTAGTTACTACATAACAGCAATTATTCAGTATAAACCTAAAATATTCAAAATATCCAATTCCATTCTTCTTCCTATCACCTTTAATGAAACACTATAAGCTGTTCTATCACTGAAAATAACTAATCCAGTAACTTTAATATAATGAAGTTCTCAATACTTCACTTTCTTCACTATTAATTAATTAAGGAATTTACGATAAGCATACACATTTTGATAGATTCTGAAATGAACAAATAGCACGTACGTTTCCTATATTCATATATAATTGATGTTTAAAATGGTACTAATGTTTTTACTAACGAAACAAAATAGAAGTGTAGCCAAAAACTACATTAGTTATTCATGAGAGCAATCTTTTCAATCAATTTGACCACTTTCTTCTGTGCTAAGATATCCACATGCTCGCCATCTTTGATCGCATAAAGAGATATCTATAATGAACTGTCTTCATCAGTAATTGAAGCATACTTTATACATATATTTTGAGTCAACGTTTGTTTGTAGTTTTCTCCTTAATTTTCAGTCAGTATAAATTAGCGAAAATTTAAAATAAAACATTTGGCGTGTTCAAAAAATACTGAAGAGAATTCGCAAGAAATGAACGACACAAATAACTTATTCAATTTCTTTTTTTTTGGTATTTTTCTTCAAAATAAAATATATTGAGAACTCAAATATATGAATAATTAATTAAAAATTTTAGAGAAAATGTTGTGCTTGATTTATGGATAAGTGTCTAGTAATTTGCTTTCAGAAGTTGAAAATACCCAAGAAAGGATGAAGGAAAAAAACGTTCGGTTTGCCAGTGATAAAGCCGATACCTTTTTGCCCCCATTTTTACCAATCCATTTTTTGCATGCCTCGAGAGAACGTCGATTAACAGTGCCATCACCATCACCATAAGCAGTATCTGGTTGATAATCCGGGAATCGTTTTTTGGACCATTGAAAAGATTCTGGTGTATCAATGCCATATCCATAAATACAGTGTAGCTAAAAAGCATTTTAGTTGAGAGAACAGTTGTAGAGCTTTTCAACTTTAGCTAAAATTCTGCCCAGTATAGATATATTGTGGAATCATAATCTGTCTATATCTTTCTAATATATTAAAATCGTCTTTGATAATTCATTCAGCAATTTATTGGATTAGATCTAACCTCAACATTCGGTGCCTGAAAATCGCCGAGTAAATGAGCTGTATTCTGATATTGATACCAGCCTACTTTATAATTAATATCGTTGAAAAATTCTTCCACGTTTTTCAGCGTGTAACTTTTGTTGTCAACTGTAGCCAATGTCTATAGCAAATTTTTTAATAATATATTTAAAATTTGTTTTCAGAAAAATCTCACTTGATTTTATTTTTAACAAGTTTAATAGAAAAATAACGAATAGCAGTTAATTTAAATCTTCAAAATGTCTCATTTATTGTCTTTATTTCACTTCATTTATTATCCGCGATTTAGACCACTTGTCTTTATAAATCAGTGACACCTAACCAATTTCTTCTCTTTCAAAAACATAACCTACTTCATCATCATTCCAAACATTATAGCTTGGAAAAAGAAATGTTGAACTGGTGAAGGATCGTTGCATTTCACGCAGTGAACTAGGTGGTAACAAAATTCTGTAGTGGTTCATATTGTAGCCTACAATTTTCGCATCGAAATAGGGTGAATTAAAAATATTTTAAAAGATTAATCAAAAATCAAATGGTTATCGAAGGCTATCTAACAGTAACTTCATCAATTCATCATAAAGCTTTTTATTTTTTTGCAGCTTTTTATTTTTTCTGCTTAATTTACCACGTATTAGCAGTCAGCCATCTAGATATGAGATTCATGATTTTTTGTCTTCTAAGTCATGTCCACGTTTTGTCCATGTCAGTTTTTCTAGTAACGATCTTAGCATTTGTCAAAAATCATTATGATTTTATACTAAAAATATTTTTGCAAAACTAGAACTTTAGTGTACAATAATTACTTACACATTCACCTGAAGCAAGAAGACGGATAATTTGAAGAGCACCGCCCCAGGCACCAGCTATCGAAATGTGCGAACGAATAAATTTGTCCTTCCATTCCTGTCATTTTCATCTTTTCATATAAAAACAGAGAAAGTTGATAATGAATTATATTACAAAAAATATTACTCAGTTTAGAAGAATAAACAGCGAGGTCTGTTGAAAAAATTACACTACCATAAATACAAGGAAATATTAGACAGTTGGTTAGCACGACATTATTATGAAAGCATGCGGTACAAATCCATGTTAATAATGATGCTATTGCGTGCGGAATTCAAAATACACTCTTGAAGCTTGCACGAATAAGTTCTGCCATAACAAAATCATAATTTCACATGACAAAATCATTTTAATTCCTACGAGAATGATTTTGTTATAAGCTCTAACTTGAACAAATTCAGAAGAAAAGAAATTTAATTTAAAATTTAAGATTTTGAAATTATTAATGAAATCATAGCAATACTTGAAGATTAAATGCAAAAAATCTCTCCCGAACCTGTGTGACGATTTGATTGTAAAAGTAGAGCATTAGTGGATTGCCCATGCTGTGTGCAATAATGATTACTTTCTTATGATTATAAGATTGATACGTTTCTTCAATCAATTTCGTCAAATTTGAATAATAGTCTTCGAATTCATCTGCAATTTCAACCCATATTTTCATGATAAAACCTGCAGAAATGCAGAAATTTCTATTTCTTTTACTGAGATAAAAATTTGAAATCATTGTAGGTTTAGTTGAAACTCGAAAAATTTACCAAAAACTGAAGAATCGTGAAAGAAAAATTATTTTCATAATGAAATAATTTGGAATTCTCATGATAAACTACCCAGTAGTGGCTTACTTGGCGCTTGTCTCCAATCATAAGGTGCTCCCACAATGTTTTCACCTCGACGATAGCCAAGTGGTAGGAGTGCTTCAACTATATCCGTGAAATAGCGTCCTTCCGATGCTTTTGATGTATCTAACCACTCCATGGTACTTGTATTTTGGAATCCAGGAACATCAATCAGGACGCCAGGCATACTAGATGTTTTGTTCGTTGTTCTGTTATACATTAACCTTCAAGTATTCTATATCACTAGTAGTATAAAATCACTCTCACAATAAATATCCTAATAAAGTTTTGCTTACCATTCGTTCTAGAATGGATATACTTTCAAAAGTTCTACGTTTACAATCTAACTTACTTCATATTATCCACCCAACAATCGATTACTGTTGGCAAGAACAGTTCCAAATTTAACCATAAATCGAAGAAATTATCCGTTTGTCGTGCACACCAATAATGTACAATTTCAGGTTTTCCAATGAGTTTTGCTTTAAACTGTGATCCACCATAACCAGGTACTATAAATTTTACTGTTTCGTTTAACTAACTGTTAGTAGAAAATAGTCGTTATAAGTGAAAACATTATATACATTATCAATTCCTTTAAACGCATACCCATTACAACTGGATGTAAAAGTGCCTCTATTGCAATTGTTGCTGGTATGACAACTGAAAAGAGTAATGATATGCGAAGTGATGACATCCAAACAAGTATCATCCCTAGAAATATACTTTTCAAAAATTTGTTGATTTTAAATGCTTCTTTTTATTCTTATTCAATTAAATTATTGGTTCAGTACGTCAGTAAGCAACAATGATCAACAAATTTAACTGCAAGAATTAAGTCGTTTGAAATTCAAATATAGGAATGATGTAATATCAATCATAATTGTATAAAAATATCTATAAGGAATTCCTGAAGGTTAACAAGTAATCTCTATTAACCTACAGAACAGCAAAAAGTGCTGTAATTCTTACACATTGAAACGGGAGTTTTCGTTCTGTAGCATGGAGAAAATTCAGAAAATTAAAGGAATGAAAAGACATGATGGATTTTCTATTTGTCTTTCAAACTAATTTTATGATCTAACATCTCTTCTCAATTTGACTTGAATTAATTAAGACTTCGTTTCAAAGGATTTTTTTTATAAATATATAACAGAAAGATAGAATTAAGGCGAAATAATTGCAGCAGCTAAATCTCAAAAACGTTGTCTTTTAAGTTTAGATTAAAAACCTTGTGAATGATTCAGTCGTCCCACTTGTGAATGGGTCTAAATCTGGATTTTATAAAATAACAAGATGGAGATTACTCAATGAGTGATCAGTTATAATCATTATCGCTTCCCAATTTTCTTAACAGAATACTAAATCCCAAATGCGTCTAACGGAAAAAAGAATTAAACCACAAAATCAATTACTACTACATATGTTTTCTTCATAGTTAATAACTACGCTTTTTTACAAGAGCAACACACACCTCAACTACTATCACTAGTATCAATTGGTATTTAACAAATGAGTGATCAATCTTTGGGTTATCAAATCGTTCACTGGAATTCTTTAAATAATTGCGATATTTCATTTGTCTAGAAGTCTGAATCAATGAAAGAAAAAAATTAGATACAATTGAAGGAGACACATCCGGGAACAAACAATTTCTAGTTTCGTAATTATACTGTATAACCTCAACCACAACTCCTACTTCTCGTGACATGACACTTTATTGTTCGCGCCAATTGTTCCCATATCCGTCATCTTTGACCTCTAACATAAACAACATTTAAAAATATAGAAACATTGATAAGGCAATTCTGTGATCAAAATTCTTTTTCGCAAGAATTTTTACTGGTAAAATATCAGTCCACCGAATTCATTTTTGCAATATTTTTATAACTGATTTATAACTGATAAACTATTCATTGAATGGAAATAATGATTCAGCACGAACAATTTCTGAATTGCAATTACATTTTGTGCTGACAGACCTCAAAGCTAACTCTATTCTCAGTAAAACGAAAGACGCTACTTTCATAAAAAAAAATAGTGGGTAATGGTAGCGACTATTTGTATGATAATTATTATCATAATTACTGCCTGCATTTCAGGATCGAAAAACTTTATTTCCAAACACTCTATCATGCTGAAATGCATTCAAAAACGGGAATGACCCTTAAACGAATTTAAGACTTCCAAAATTAAATTGGAAAATGCAAAAAACCTTTGACATCCAGGAAATAAAAATTAAAGAATTTATTAGAAACACAGAATTCGATTATTTCGAACAGTCCACTGAAACAAAAAAGTATACAAATTCATTCCGTAGTTTCAAGAAGTTGCTAAGAATGAATGAAAAAAAGCTAAATTATTCGAAAGAAGCGTAAAGATCACAAAACATTCAATTAAAAAGTGTTAGCCAGCGCTCAAGTATTTGCGCCCAGCAGCTGAAGATCGAACACTGAAAAAGGTCTTTGAGTTTTAATGCAATTTTATTTAGTCCTGCTATTTTTTATGAATGACAATACAAACCGCTGACTTCATGATAACCGAAATTCAGAATGGAAGTCAGGCTATCTTTTTTATATATATATATCCAATGATATTTTATATCGCAATATATCGAAGATTACCACTGTTGAAGCAAAAATTGTGCCATTTCAATCTGACTTGGTGTGCCTGATATTGTGATAATTCGTTCACCATTTGGGTCTTCCTCCTCAATTTTGATGTGTGCACCCGATTCATCACGAATACGCCGAATACGTTCACCGCCTCGACCGATAATTGTTCCACCCAATTCATTTGGCACAGTCACCTAAAATTTTCTCCACTAGCGCAGCTTAGGCACAATAATTATTGGTAATATCGGACAAAAATTTATTTCAGAGGACTTTAGTAAGCTATAAATTCACGATAGTGCTCAGATACAAGAACTTACTAATCCAACGGAGTAGAGAGTACCGTTTTAGCACCTTCATTTAAAATACAATAAAATTACGATTTTTACATAGAATGCTGAGCAAAATGATATAGTTTTACTCGCTTCATTCCAGATATACTTTTAAAGAACAATATCAAATCTATAAACTGGAATTTCAATTTTGTTCTTTCTTGTTTCTGTCTCTCTTTGTTTCTTTCTTGGTCGCATCAGATAGCATACTTGTGCCGTCTCTAGAGGTCCGTCATCGTATGCAGGTGGTACCGGACCATAAGGGGGCAAAGGAATTCGACTTCGTGGACCGTATCCTCTTATTCCTCGTCCACTGTGATCTCCAGCATAACCTCCATATTCATTCGCAACCATTGGATCAAAAAAAATCGATTCATATGGACGTGAAGGTCCTTTAATTGGAATCTAAAGAAAAAAATTTTGCTTCATTATTCCTATATTTACTTATCTAATAAGTTCTCACTTCTACATGTTCCACTTGATATAATGACTAACATTGTAAAACTAATAAAAAATATAGAAAAACCAACCAGTTCAAGTTACATTAACTGTTATTGTTACTATTGACGATTAACTAAACCTGTGAAAACCAGCATTCAGTAAATACTGGGTTACAAAATTTATTATACTTCTTTCAGTGTGGTAATAATTGTAACCAAACAGGCCACAATTTTTTCTGGTTTCCCATTAATTTGGATAATACGTTCCGTTGACTGGGGACAGCATTCTGAATACACCTACAAAACTAAAGATTAATCCTTGGGTTAGAGCGATATATAAGATATAGTATAATTGTTAATTGTATAAGTGTTACCAGAAATAACCTTGAGATCAACTCCGTTTTCCTCACGCAATTCCTTGATACGACTTCCTCCACGACCAATTACAGCACCTGCATGAGATTGATGTACCAGTACTTTCAGTTCTGAATCGCGATCCTGATTGTCATGTACCTGTAACACGAATATCAAATGCGAAGTCTCTCCAAAAACTATCCAGAAGTTTTCCACTGTTTAAAGAACTGATAAAAATACCTTTACACTAGATATTTGTATTTATTATTAAGTTATAACATCTTAAAAATTATGAAAAGATTTCCAAATTAGTAAATAGATTTTAAAAGCGGCTTCACAACGACAATCTTCATTAGAAAAGTCATCTATTAGGCATATTTATTTCTAAGCATTCACTAACCTCATCGATTCTTGCAATTATCATTTCTACACATTTGACAACATTTTCGACCGTTGCAACTAACTGTACCACACTGCAATTGAAATATCGAAATTTGCTGGAATCACTACATAATAAGGAATTAAACATGCAACAAACAACGTGAATTACTTTACACACTCTCATACTAAAAAGTGATTTTGTTTCAAAAAGTATGCGCGCTGATGTATGCCTAAGATATGAAAATAGCAGCAAATCTGACCTTCCGATTCGAACTTAATCTCTTGGTGAAAGATCTTAACGATACAGTAACAAGGTTAAGAAAAACTATTATAAATCAAAAATATACTAATAACATAAACATGAAAAAAGTACTGTACGTGACAAAGAATGACCCCAAAGTAATGAAATACATATTCCCGAAGCAGACACAAGATTCTATAAAAAATATCAAGTGCTAACTGCATGGGTGTGGAATTTAACACTCTCATAATTATCGAGCTAATTCTTCATGTTAAGAAGCCCAGAATCGAGAAAACCAGAAGGTCGGAGTACTACCATTTTACTACCGTCTCAGTTTTTAACTGAGGAGATATCTATGTAGAAATTACATAATTTTTTATGTCAGAACAAGAGTAAAATAATCATTAAAAAACTGTTCATCGAACAAAGGCAACCGGCAAAGAGAAGTTGGTATAACAGTGGGCGGGTCGCTATCCAGGTGGGCCAAATCAACACACCGCTGCCAGTGAGTTACGCGGCCCTTCTTAGCCGTAGAAGTAGCATACCACCAAATCTTCTCAATCCAGTTTTGCCATATTTCAATAAAATAGAGGGAGGATTGGAAGGAGGGTTTACCGTTCAGGCGTCTGGCTATCGGGGACCGATACAGTCGCGTCGCACTGCAATGAGTTACTAACATTTAAATAGATATACATATGTTTCAATGTTGCTTCAATAGGTTTAAAGCGGGTTTAATTAAATCTTAGACGAATCAGTTCATATTCAAACCCAGAGAATAATGAGTGAATTAAAGCCCACATTCTCCAAAATCTTCAGCAAGCGACTTCAACAATTTCTCATTCCCATTAAATTTTCCCAATCGTCAATTTCTAACCCAAAAATCTTCTAAATCAATAAGCATTTTTTTTCAAACGTTGAAAACAACTTTCAGAAGAAATCTTACGAATGTTTCTCGGAATCTTCTAAGTACTTCGGCTGTCGAACTTCCAGAAGTAGCATTCGTCCTCTTGCTATGTATGTATAATGTATACAGTAGCTCAAAATCACCTCACTTTGGCTCAAAATCACTCATATTAATTGAAATCGAACAAAGCTCACCATTATAGGTTTTACAACCAAAAAAACTATACCTCGGTTTGAATATTTTTGACGCTTTCACCCTTTTTGCCAATGATTGCACCAGCTCCTCGACTTGTTACTAATAATCGTAATTCATATTTTCCGTCAGCCAAGGCTTTTTGGTATGAATCTTGCCGTTGTCGTTTTCCAGCAGTCAACCCGGTACCGTAACCGTAACTGTAACCATATGGATCTTCGATTCGCTGTCGTTTCATGATAATTTGATGCTATAATTATAGACCGAAATTATATATTGGATGACGACGATGAGGCAGAAAGTTAAAGGATGAGTATAAAATTAAAGTTATTGCTCCACACATCAGATAGCACACAATACTATTTTAGGTACTACAATAGCTAAATATGAACGTATAAAAATCAACTATTCCATAGTATGAATAATCCAATTAAACTAAACATATGCATAACAGGAAAAAATTAAAACTGAGATAGCTACACATTCATCGAAATGTATATAAGCAGGAATCTCTGAATTAAAAAATACAAGAACGTGGGTAATATAGCGTGCTATTATCTTACCCTTCTCTTAGCGTTTATATAACCTACATTATCGTAAATTCATATCTGTCTTCGACATCTCTCCGACATCGGCAGTCTTTTTGTTGCTTACAGTCATTGTTTCCTTGCAACATGATGTCTATCACTTCTTCATCCTCGACATACCACATTATTTCATTTGACATTATTACACTATCCTTTTCCTTTTAACTCCGCCTTCCATTTCTGACATTTCTCCGATCCTTAACATTCTCCAACTGTACATCACTTCCCGAAATAAACCTCGATGGAGCAGAACCGATTCCAAACCAGACAAAACTACTTGTCAACAACCGCTCTATCAACTCATCTACCGCGTACAGCAAACTGACAGCTGTTTGATATATCGCTCGCTTCTACGTGTTTAGTCAGTACGCAATTAAACTGGCTCATTGACATCATTAATATCCTCAGTAACTTGAAGTCTATTAGAAACTAATAACTCTTTGGAGGTGAGAAAGATTTTGTATGTAATTTTTTAAAACTGTATAGCTGAATAAAAGATATCTTTCCATTAGTCACAATGATATATGCACTGCTACTTTATGCTTTATTATCGTTCAATTTTCGAGAGTTTTCGAGATCATTTTGTTTTTTTCACTTCCCCCAATAAACTGTTTCTGAAGACTAGTTGAAAGTAGCCACAGTGATGTCGGCTTCACAATAGCAATTAACACACACTAAGAGAGGTCAGGAAGGTGACATTGTCAGTGAATGACCTTCCAAAGTGAGAATTGAACGAAACTGTTCATCTAACCTTTAACATTTACTTGTTATTATATTGTCCTTTAATGCAATCACGTTCCTTTTATTCGTATTTTTAACTTTATTATTTACTCCAGTACATTCATCCTTTCTTATCATCTCGAATGACTTTTCGGTCAGATTGACTTTGTATCGTCCATTCCACCGTTCACCTATTACCTAAATAATAGAATAAATTACTCTTCATTTATAAAACTCCCTCTCCACTTTTTCTCTGCTGGTAAATATATTTACCTTGGCTAAATCCTTAATTGCTTCCATTGAAATTTCGCAACCAATTTGACGCAGAGAATCTGTGATACATCTCTAGCGTTTATGGGAATCTGATGAACTGAAGATTTTTTCAATGGAAGCAATTAAGGATTTAGCCAAGGTTAAACCTTCCTCCTGCAACATTTTGCGGCGAAATAGAAGTAGGGAAGAAACAGTGGAACTTGATACAATTTTGTTTATATAAAGCTGTCAATATGATCGATGGAGACGGGGAGTGATGTCGGAAGGTAGAAGTTTTTACACCGACGATTAGTTAGATCGCGAAACATTAGGAGATCTTTTGGTAAACAGACCTAACATTTCAAACCGAACGCGCTTTTCCGAACACGTTTTTCGCAACAAATTTGCAGGACTTACTTTGTATTCCTTATTTGTGGTAAATGACATCCGCTGGTAGGAGATAGCAGTTGCAACTGCTATGATCATTCACACACAGAACTGCTCGAGAGATCCTCACGACACATCGAGATGAATAACAGCATTTGAAAAAGGCGAACTGAAATTTCGTGCTCATTTATTGAAAATTCATTTCTCTGTTCATATGTTATCGCGATTTTCAGGATAATTCGATAATTTCTTGCAGTTTATTTATCAAATGGGAGAGATCTGCAAGTGGTAAATGGCGATGCTAATTATAGTGGCGGTAAGATGACGAAGAACATGAGCGGAAAAAAAATAGAATAAACTTCAGGAAACAGTTCATTAAATTTTTTTCGTTTATAAAAGTTATCAAAATTTCGAGCATATTTTTCTTCTTTCTACTTCCTAATTAGTACTACTTTTACTACTTTTTTGCGAGTAGAGTTTCTTTAAATTTTTCTATTGTAGTTTTGTCTGCCTGTAAAAATTTGATGTTCGGTTACAACTGAATGCATAACAATCAAAACCATTTTTTTCTTCATCTCCAGGTTTTCATTTTTTAGTATTTCGATTTGAAATGCTGAGCGGAAAGGAAAAAGACAAGTGTCGAGAATTTTCTCGAAACTAGATTTCAAATATTCTTGAAGATTAGGGCAACATGAGAAACTAAAGGTATGATTTCTTGTGTGTTTTTTTAGCGCGCTATTTGATACAAGACATTTATGTTACTGTTGTAATATTTTCGGTAGATTATCATGTATGATCCGCATGCTCTCACACTATCTTTGCTTAGTGATAAGAATAGGACATTACAATCATAGCTGTGTTATGATGCCATATTCTCATATATCCCTATCACCTCGGATCCACTGATAGATCAGATCTCCTCATCTTAGTAAAAACCTCCTTGGTTGAGAAAAGGAACACTGTTGTCATTCGCGGTGCAGTTGTTCTCCAGGTCTTCATTGCTATAGACGAATCTTCTACTGAATAAAAGTATTATGTTGGTTCGTGCTAAACCCAAACAATTCAACACAATCAAGCTCAGATTCCACAACAACAAGCATCTCAAAAGCATCTTAGATAATTGAATACGGAGAATTTCAATTTATAAATTTGATTTTCACTTTCTCTTTGACCATTTCATTATGTGATTGCTTTATTTGATGTATACAAATATATCCAGCGCTTCCCGGATTTTCTTTCTTTTTTTGTGCACTGCTCGTACAGAAACTGTATTTTAATCCAAAATCAACATTTTCTGGAGATTTCTGTCTTAAAATTTTTCAGCCAAGCCGTTTGTGACCTAATTTATTCGCTCACAAAATAAATTGCTAACTTTAAATTCATTAATAAAATTACGAAAAGAAACCATTTAGAAGAAAATTCACAAAAACGAATTAAAAACACATGGAGCAAATCATTTTTTAAAGAAATCAAGTTGAATCTATCAACTTTCATTATCGAACACTTGCCATCTTATTATCTTAAAAATTTTCCTCAAAGATTTTTGCAATCTAAAACTTGCAGCAACAACTAATTGATTGGACAGTATAACCGTTTTTCTTTTATTGCTTGACTTTATATTCAGTGTATCCACTTCTGATGCTGGATTCAATTTCAGTAAAGTTCATTTAATTTTTTTCATCTTCCATAGCAAAGAATATCTTATTGCTGATACATTAATACTTACTTATACCGATTTGTTTATGCGTTGTACAATATCTGATGCTTCCTTAAATATTATTATTTTTTAATACTTTTCGATGCTTTCAATCACATTTCTAGAACAACATTGTTCTGACAAATTAGAAGCTGTCTTAGTAGCCTTCAGAATCAATTTTCTGCAGAAACACGTGGTAATTTGGTTTGAAAATGGTACTATTTAGTAGAAAAGCGCGATCATAGACATGCATGATTGCATGCTTGCATACTAAATAAAACTGAAGTCATTGATTCATTTATGTATCAAGTATTGCATGCTATTGAAAAGTTTTTTTTGATATTTGTTTAGTAAAAAACTGGAAATAAATTTCACTCACTACTAAAGACAATACATGCTCAGTTCTTTTTGCAATGTTGTGAAATAATAAAAATATGGCGGTAGCCAATAGTCCTCTTACTCTTGTTCATTATTATGCTTTACTGGCTGACTTAATTGTAAAATATTGGCTTTTGGCATAGTTTAAGATTGGAAAATTGCTTAAAATAGAGATACTACAAATTATTGGCAGGAATATTTACGAGTTAATTGATAGCTTTTTGGGACTTTTCAAGTTGACAAGAATCCTGCGAAGTTGCTCATGGGAAAAAATGCTCAAAATACCTTAGTGGTAAGGAAAACGGGCTAACCATAAATACACTGCAGCAAAGCTCAGTAAAATATTCCTTTTCTTGGGACGATTTTGATTTCATAATGAACATAACTCAGCGGCTACATGCCAATACGTACGGTTCACTTTTCGTTGATTGGTTGTTGCTCTTTTGTTAGGTGTGGTTGCGTGGCGTAAGATGATGTGTGTGGTGTAAGGTGAGGTGGCGTAGTGTGACATGAGTTACTGATTTAGTATTTGTTGCTATTTTCATATACTTTTGAATGCTTGAGAATTTATGCCACAAAACTTTGTCAGCTTGGAGATTTTTAAACGCCATCAAACTTTGTTTGTTATTCAACTGGTTTGAATGTAAGATAAGTTTACATTAATGGTATAAGTCTCTTTAATGCATTTAATGATAAAATCGTGAGAGTGGCAAAACGATTGAAGACTCAGTCAGTATTTATATGATAAGATGTTGTCTCAAATTCCTAATTTCATTTATAGTCTCTTAGTTGTTAAGAGATCCACCAATAATGTCGCGTCCAGTATTTTCTCTTTCAGTTTGCTGTTATCTATAATAGACATAGTAATATTGAAACACGAAGAAATAGTTGTTGCGTATTTGAACGCAGAAAAAAGATTATAACCTGACATATTATTTTTTTGTAAGAAGCAGTCGACACAAAACGAATAGTTGTTGCATTTAAAATGTCGTATGGATATGTCTATGAAAATAAATTTATAACAAAATTGAAGTAATGAAAATTTTTCTAACCGTTTCAGAGTTAGTGGCGTATACACTTCATTTGTTTCGTTAATACTTATTACAAAGATGTCTATGCAGCAGTATCGGAATGAGAAGAAAATAATCGAAGAGGCAGTAGCAAAAGTACGTGAAGTGGTGCGCACAGCATCAAAAAACGATATCATTCTTGCACTTCATAATTTCGATTTCGATGTTAGCAAAACTATACAAGCGTTTTGTGATGGTTCGTCAATAATTTATTTCAAGTATTTGCTCGGTATTTTTATATTTAAAAATTTGGGTACCTTGACTTTATAACACTGTTTTCTAAATTTTCAAGCTCTCTAATTCCATGATTTTCAGTTATTATTAAGGTTTTAAGTTATTATGTTATAGATGGTGCACAGAGCGCTTTAGGTTCATGGAAAAGATCTGGTACCTCTTATAAAAAGAATCAAAAAAAGAAGACAGCCAAGAATCAAGTCAGTATTTCTTATAAGTTCTTTTAGGGCGTTTTGTGTAGTAAAAAAAATGTTAAAAGTATTTATCGAAAAATAATTCACATCTAATTTTCAGATAGTCGCTTCAGCAACTCTATCAACGCCAACATGCACTTATGCGCCACGTTCAGCTGCTAGGATCCTAAATGGAGTGGTCTCCTCATCAGTCATCAATGGTAACAAAGCGCAATACTTTCAGTTTAATAGTTTCGATGTTTTATTTTTTCTATCAAATAGGGTAAAAGAGTTCTACTTTTACTCATGATCAATCAATTATTCTCTCAAATTGCGGTAGAAACCGCTCAAACCGCTCTTTTCTGTTATAGGATTATTCTTTAAGTCAAACATCGATATTACGAGCTGGTCCAATGATGTGATATTATATTCGATTCTAAATCATTTTACATTGCTTTTTTTGTTTAATATGTTCAATAAGAATTGTAGAAGTAACAAATTCACGCAATCTGTCTGAAACTGTACTACTATCGACATCTAAATCAGAAAAAATAGTTAACAGTACTGCCAAAGTACCTTCTGGCAGCGCTCTTCCGTCAAAATTAGTAGCATCAAGCGAAATACAGAGCTTTAATAATGGTCGCGTTTGTGGAGGTATTGATTGGTTTTTTTGTAGAGAAACTGTGCATTTTCCTGACATCTACCTTTTTTTATATCAGATTTTTAAGGTTACTTGTTCTGACAAGTAGTGAAAATTGTAAAGGCTTTTTATGTATATGATTTCGAAGTTCCATTTCTAAAACTATATTTCTTCTTAGTAATATGTCGGCGTGTTATTTCATGGATAAAATTGTTTTAGGCGCGACAGAACTAAGGGACCATGATAGGCAGATTGAAAAGATAGAGACCGTTTTTGAAAATCAACTTTCTATAGCTGAAGAAAATGTACGAAATTCATTTAAGGTGAGTAAATATCAAAAATAAGTTATTGTGGAATATGTTTTACTCTGAGTATTTTGATGTTTAGTTATGAGATATCGGAAAAGCAGAGTGATTCTGAATGATGGAAGTGTATCTCTCTCATTCTGAAAAAGAACTAACTCGGGTCCAGAAATGAGATAGAATGCTATAAGGAGAGGAAGTACTAATTTTCATTTAAAGAATCAATTACATTATTCTTATGATAGTTATAAATGTAATTGAGAACCGAAAATATTATTTGGTTTAGTGTATACGCCAACTCTTGGTTGAACGTGAAAATCATTTATTGGCGGAATTACAACGAACACATGATGAAGGTACGCGGTTCTTTAATGAACGTCGTCTACAATCTTGTGAACTATACGATCGTGCCAAACGAATGAGCGCAATGAGTGATCGTGAACAAGCAGAATTGCGTAATGAAATTGCAAGATTTAATGCGGAAAAGCAAAACGAAGAGGGGATCGCTCTAGCAACTCGTTTCCACTGCGATAGCGCACAACTCGTGAAACTTGTTAAAAATTTCGGCGAGGGTATAATAGTATTTGATTTGCACAGTTTTTCTCAAGCTGCTAAGACTGGAATATAAAAAATTAAGAGAACATTTTACATAAAAAATAAAAGAGTATTTACTGGGGTATTTTGCATATAATTATAAATTTTTTTATTTGTCCTAAAAATAACTGGTGATAGTGTTCGATATACATAGATTCTTTCAAATTTTCAGAATAATGAAGATAATCTGCTTCCTTATTGTAGTCTAACTGTATAAGGTGCGTTGTCATGTCCAAATTTGTGATGAGAAAGATTGAATTATGAAAATTTATTCACTGTATCTGCGACATCTTTTTCCAGTGATTGCTGTGAATAGTGCAGCCGGAAGTGAGATAAATTTAGTAGCTCGTCAAGCAGGAACTGCCTCATCAACTTATGTAATGAAACATTCGACAAGTCATTCGTCCATTGTAAGCTCACTTGGGGAAGATTCAGGACTCGGACAAATTAGTCCAGTTGGAAACGGTGCGTTCTAAAATTGAGTTTAAATAAATAAAAATTGGTAAGAAAGTTTGATTATTTTTCGTTACTTGATTGGCAATATTTATCCCATATAGAGAAATTTGGCAAGTATAGCGGATTTTTTTTTATTTTCTCGCAATATGGCTATAGAAATAAATTGAAAAAATTTTTAGAGGACCGTAAAAATGTAGCGGAGATTTCGAATGGAGGAATTTTAATGAAATCTGACGCTTTAACTGCTGAACAGCTGGCGGATCTCAATAAAAAACTGCAAGAATCGCTGAAAGCACAGGTATGTTTTATTTAAATAAACAATGATAATTTTAATCTGCTATTACTTAGATAGTTGCCGTTATTATCGCTGCTAAGTAATGTAAAAATATTGTAAAACTAATATATTTAAAGCATAATTAAAGTAAAAATAGTCTTTCCGGAAGTGAGATTTTCCTCTTCCATTTAAATATTGACTAATTTGTTAAGTAAAGTTAATTTAATGAATCGTTGGTTATGCTGCACTGCTAAGTAGTGCAAATAGTCTTGATTCACGACTATTAAATTGGTGGGCAGGTTGTACAAAACGGTCTGATTTCTAGCATGGAAATTTCTAGAAAGAATCGAAATTAAGTTTTCAGTTCCGCCATTTAGCTGGAATTATTTTAATATACGAAGAATAATAGATTTGTTTTGGCGTGTTTTTTGTATTATCCTCATTTGATTTTCATGCTGTAAACCGATAAAAAGCTAAAAGTGCCTGATTCCATATTCAGGGTATTGATGCTTCGATTTTATCTGGCATTGGCAGTAGGAATGCAATGCCAATAAGACGACGGCCTCTTGGGGGTGGAAGAGGTAGACAGTCGAATTCAGCGCGAGGCGGACGAGGAAAAATTCAATGTAACAATAGCGGTAAAACATCACTTGTTCGAGTTCCGGACCTTTTTATTTTAGAATCTTAGACCTGCAATTAACGCATATTTCAGCTTGGAATATGTGCCATCGTTTGCTCATTTCAAAATGTTCCGTTTTGATTTCATTTATGTTTTAATTACCCTAAAATATTTAGTCACTTATATTTAAAGCTGTCGTACTGAATAACTTATTAAAGAATTCCCATTTATAAGATTGTTTGGAACAAGTTCATTTTCAGTTGTGATAAGTGTGTTACATATTTCATCATAAAAAAGGGGAGGAAATGAATCAACGGTTATTATTTTTGCACTTCGAATTTTTTATTTAAAATTGGTAATGGTGTTATGATTAGAAGTATGCTCATGGAAAAGGTTTTCTACTTTTGTCATGTTTATAGTTGTTTCTTCCTAAGATCACGTTGTATATTTTGTCAAGTCTTTTAAGCAATAAGCTTTAAAAGGTCAGCAAAAGGTTTTTAATAAGTTAATTTTTATATTCCGTGTTTCATGTCGTTGATTTGGAATGTATTGTTTGAAACATGGGATGTATTATTTGCTGGAGAATAGCGTGGAAAGAAATATTTTTGATATTTTATTCTATGAGACTATCAGATTTTGTTAATCTTAAGACTTGTTTCCATTCATCCATCCATTTTTTTCGTTCATTGTCTGTTTTTCTGTGATCAAGCATAGTCCATGTCTCTCATATTTTTCCTTAAAGAACTTTGTTTTTTTTTTCTTGCTCTGCTGCCTCGTTATCCTCAGAGTGTACTTGTGCCCGTTTCTTTCTTTATCTATCTTTCAGTTATGAAATTTCACCGGATTTATTTTTGAACTTTAATTTCTTCAATTAATTGTTGCAGATTGCTTTAGGTTATAAATGTTATAGGATATAAAGTTCAAAATGGATAATCAAACGTTCTATTAGGTAAATGTCATTGATTTGGTTAGTCGGAATGGCTATATAACAAAGTAATGATCATAAGGTTTTCGTTATAGAAGTCTGAAATAGTAAATCATTTAATCGTAAAGATCGGTTTCTTGTCTCCGACTAGCAGTTGAAAAGATTTTAAATTCCATTAAAAAAATTGGTTCCAGGACGTTTTGAATAACTTTCAAATTCATTAAGGTTTATACATCATCGGAAAAATTTATAGTACTTCAAAACGACATTAACAATTTATGATGCAATAATGATGAGTAGCTCATGATCTTGTTCTTTTTCAGCCACATCACATTTTTGTTTCAATTATCAATCAATGTATGTGTGGACGTTGCTGTGTGTACATGTCTATGAGTTTATTTATAGATGAAATGAAACACGTTTCATAAATGGTACATATTCGCCCATTTCACTTTTTTTCTTGAGCAGTGTGAGGATATCATATTGTATTTGCAGTAATTTACCATATATATATTTTCCTAAGGTTTCTCGGTATCTTTTTTTGCTTGTATCTCTCTCAAACAAAAAAGTATGATTTTCTTTTCTTTCAATAAATTATTGTTCTACTTTTGCGTTACAATGTGGAAAGTGGAAAGTTATATGAAATATAACTACTTAGCTGAGTTTTCATAGTCGTTAGGGGATATCTCTAAAGCAGAGATATCTTAGTTTTGGAAGGACTTAGTAACTATATTTGATGTAGACTTTTTTTCTGTTGAGTCTATATCTCTAATTTTTATTCAATAAGAGAGGAATGAGTCTTTCATAGAATTAGAAAGTAGGAAAGTTTATATTCAATGAGAAGCTGTTTGGAGTTCAGATGTTATGAATAAGAAATCATGTTGGACTTGAAATGATGAAATTAGAATTCAAGATGGAAGGGATTCTGAAGCACAACTTGAGATCGTCGGGCCTCAACGCCTTGCCTCTGTTTACTAGCTCCATTGTTGAAGTTTCTGAAGAATTCAGGTGGATAGGTCAAATTTGTGTCTGCATATCTAAACTATATTTTAAAACATTTTTTGTATTTTATTTTTAAGCTTAATCTGCGGATATTAGATATTTATATCAGCGCTCCAAGAGGGGCTTTTCTTATTTTCCAGATTTTTGGATGGATTAAGGAAGTCAATTCTTGAAACATTCCACTCCACAGTCGTTATAAACCCAGTGCAGATTATTGGGCCATGCATACAGCAACTAGATAAAGACCTAGCAAAACTGAGAAATTTTTTATGCCAGTTTATGAATGAAAAACTCGCCATTAACAAGTTGAGGGCAGCTGACCATGACCACCTGACTATCAAAAACCGACTTTCTTTCCAAATTGACTGTTAAATAATGTACGAAAGCACTGGAGCCAAGAATTCATTAATTCTGGGTGATAGCTATTCAGGATGATTTCATCCTTTAAAATTTTAATGTAACTTTACCGACATTCATGAAATACATTACGCATTCTACCTGTGACAAGGTGGACAGTGTCGACTACAGTCGAGCATGTTACCATTCGGAGAATCATCTTGAATTATTATGGATGTCGTTAATATTCTGTTATTTAGCTACCTCATTTCTCTACGATTACATGAAATTCAGATTTAAGAATTTTTATGTACAGATCGGTCAGGACAAATATTAAATGCAATTGTCATTCCTCTTATCATATAAGACATTTTATTATGAAATCAGATCAATCTTTCCAATTAATATGTGTATATTTAATTGGTTAAAAACAAAATAAAAATGGAAGTTCAAGTTCAGCAACGATCGCAAACGAATTCATCAATCAGTTCCCAGCAAACATCACACATGCACTCACTGACATCCGAAAATCATACCAAGCCACCAATTAACTGACTAGGCAGACAAACAAATTATAAGTGACAGTGGTACATGTAATCCTTTGAAAGTATTATTGTTTTACTTAATGTTTATGTATTACTGGTGATACTTCTTATTTCTTATAAAGAAATTGATACTTCTTCAACGTATCGGATTACAGTTATCATACTTGATCTCTGTTTGTTGTTGATATCATCAAGTTATAATGTTCTGTTCGTTTTTAATAAACTCATCAGGATTATTTTTTACGATATTGTTAGCATTTAATATTTTACCGAAATTTTTCAGTTTCACGTCATTATCATATTCAAAAATTATTCTGAAGATTGAATCCATGAGAAGGATGCATCAACCTCAATGGCTGATGAACTGGAACCATTGTGTGTCCCAGTGGGTCTCTACGTGAAGCCATCAGCCAAAATGACGGTAACCGTATCTCTGCCTCCATTGAAACAACCTGGCCAGTCGATTTCCAACTGGGATTTGATGGAAAAAATCAAGAAAGCCATTAGTCCTATTGAAGTACTTACAACTTTTCCTTCTGCTTTCGAAAACCATATCGAATAGAAGAGAAGATTTGTTTTATCGAATATAAATTACATAGAAACTAAGTCGTTTGTGTGTTTGAATGTGGTGTTACTGAGTTATAGAATGTTTCTGAGTTATAGAATTGTATAGGTGCCTCCCGAACAGTAATCCTGTTTTTATTAATTGTGATCATTAATCGGAAATTTAAAAGAGATCGAATGTTTAGCAATGTCATGTTCATATGCTATAGTTACGAGAGGATGTCAATTCGATCTCATTTTTTTTCATCTCTTTAATTCTTTAGTTTGTTGGTGGTGAGGTGCCTGGTTTTATCTAGTGACATTATCTTATATTTATTATTTCGGGAATATATTTGATTATAATTTCATGTTTTGATGTGCTGGCACGACAAAGATCTAAAATTTTCTTTGTTTTGCAGCTTTCATCTATTCGCGTCATGACAAGTACTATCGAGTTGGTTCGATTTGAGGCAGAGCTTCCTAGCCGCAAGATTCTTGCTAAGGTTATAAATTAAATAATGGTTTTAGGTTTTATATATTTTCTGTTTTAAAAGCTAATAATATTATCCCGTCCAAGTTCACTTAAAATAAAACATTAATATATTATGTTTAATACATAAAATTAATACAAAGATCAATATATCACTAATACACATTAATATAATTAATGTAGATACAAAGATATAATACAAAGTATAAAGGTTCTATTTTCAATCATCAATTTCGGCATCAGTTGTGAACTTCTGTCAAAAAGTACACATTGATTTATTTTATTTTCTTGGGTTTTCATATCGTATCATATATCATGAGATCGTATCTCGGAATGTTTTTTTCTCAGTTGTTAAGCAGATCCATCACATTTCTGCATGCGTGTGATCAGAAAATGGAAATATTTTCATAACATAAATCCGTTGAAATAATCCAAGTATTTTGTACTGTAGAAACTTATATTGCAGTAACTGTCTTCGACAGATTAAAATTGCTAAAGTTTCAAAAAGCGAAGAATCAAAGGAACCAAAAGGGATATAAATAAGACACTTAAATAAGACCCATAATTATTATATTACCGTTATTTTTAGGTCATTAAAGCTTTGGATGGTTATACATTGAAAGTAATGGGTTTCTTTGAACCGTTAAAAGTCCGAGCAGCGGAAGCGAAGTCGGACTTCCCTACTCGACATGATTGGGATGAATTCTTCCGAAATTCAAATAATATGAATGAACTGGAAGCCGGTGAACGACCGGATACTATATACCTGGCTAAAATGCCGTCCAATTGGTTTAAGGTGAGCTTTTTGTATTCTTCTACGTTTTCAACAAAATTCAGCACATTCATTTATATCATTATATATCACACTGCTCCAGTTTCAGTCTTCTAATATATATGCTATCATCTTTTCTAATATAGGGTGTAACTGATTTAGTATGTCATACTACATCATTCTGCATTAAACTACATTCGGTTTTACTAACTAAAGCAATTCAATATATATCACAATTTGTAACTAGAAGTGTGGCTCAACTGATTCAAATGATTCAATGCCCAATGAACGCGTTTTTCAAAATGTCTTTGAACGTTTTGGAACAGTTCGCTGTGTTGATATCCCAGTTTGCGATCCATATAGAAGGAAAATGTCTGCTAAAATATCTGGTATACGCACCACAGGTTTCTCATTCGGGCAGGTTAGCTATGCACTACAGATGGAAAATTTTTTGACTCTAATATTTATTTCACATCACAGCAAATATTCATCACATTTATCCATTTCAGTTTCTGCAGTTTGAGAACTACTGTCATAGTCCTTTCAGGAGGTATTATTTGAAGGATATGTACAATTTGTTGAATACATATCATTTGTCAAAGCTATGGATTTCTTACGTAATAAAAAGTTAGTGAAGAAAATGCCGGATGACAGGATTTTCGAAGCAGCCATTAAGGTTAGCAAACTTCATGCATCAAACAGTTTGTGATATTATGTTTGCAAGAGTTAGTGAAAGTGGAGGTGCTGCATATTCATCACTTGAATAGTGGTTGCTGTCATAAATAATTGATTTAATTTGGATTTATTCCTTTTTTAAGCAAATAATACTTTTTTAATTCTTTTTTATAATGGCAGAGTTGAGTTTCTTGCCTTGCAGGTCGATTTTGATAAAAATAAGCATTTGTCAGACAAAAACATATATGAAAGATATGTCGAAAGAGAACGATTGAAGGAATTGGAGAAGCAAAAAATTTCAGAGGAATGTCGAAAACGGTATAAAACTGAGCTTTTCATCTTTATAATTCGAACTGATCGTATTTGAGACTACTACATCTGGGAGAGATAACGACGAAAGGAATTTGTAAATAGTAGTGACCGTCTTTTTTCAATAATGCAAACACAAATTTATTGCTTGTGATGCATTAATTTTCCTAATTTTTCTTTGCTGCGCACAACTTCATTTGGATTAATTTCCGTTAACTCGAAATCCATTGAGTTAACTCACGGAATAGAAGGTGAATTACGAAGTATTGGACATTTGGAGTAAAACACTATCTAATTTACAAGTGAAAGTTGAAATTGACTCTCCCTCTCTCAGTTCAATAAAATAAACAAAAGTGTATAATCGTTGCTAATTTTTGCAGTGAAGAAGACAGTGATAAATCGAGCGCCCGAGAAGAACATTTCGATCGTCAGTTAGAAAGGGAAGAAAAACAACGTCGAAAAGTTAGTATTTTCGTTTTGAAAATTTTCATTTCAAAAGCTATTTAAAAGTTGAATTATTGAAACATTTCTACCATACGACTGCGGCTTATCATTTTCAGTAGCTGCTGAAAATAACAACTCAGGAAATTCCTGAAAAATGATGAGGTCTTTTGTTGTGGAAGTTTAAACCTGTATAGTCAGTTTCCCGTTATAATTTTATCAAAACCAGTGCATTGCATTAGGCATTTCATATTATAAAAGAATTATTTCGAGTTCAAAATTCACGAAAATCAAGAAAAGCGACTGAAAAAAGAGCCTCTATTAAACGAAATGATAACGGAGGAAAAAAGAAAACTGTTAATTGCGCAGCGGAAATTGGAATCGAGGAGACTGCTTTCGGCACTTTTTTGGAGAATTGAGGTGATTTCTTATTTATGTAGTTATTAAGGGCCTTAATTTGTTCCTTTGTTATTTACGAGGGAATTAAATCTGTAAGACTTGAAGTGCAAAATATGAGTATTAATTTTCGTTAGATTATTCACAGTCTATTTGGGAACTATGCTTTTAATTTTTCTTCCACAAATATTTCTTGATAAGGGATATTCAGGCAAAGCTACGAAAAAAAGATTCTGGATTGAAAGTGAATTCGGAGGATTTAGAAGATTTTCAGACCAAATTGGAAACGAAATTACGGCAAGCTCTTCTTCGAGAACAAGAACAAAGACTGCGAAAACGAGTATAGTTTTTAGTTCCATTCAAATTTTTATAGAATTAGATTCATGTCTCTTTATGCATATTTTCATGTACATTTGAAATAATGAGATTATTTTTAAACCATTTCATCCACTACAACTATTAATCATTATTTTTTTATTCCTCATCATTCACATCAATGCATTTCATCTCTTCACTGAGTGATAAACAATTAATCATTATAGATTTGATTTCAGATTGAGGCTAAAATGATGCTCAGTAAATTACATGCCAAGAGTGAAAGTAGAGAAGACACTTTTCAAAGGCAAACTTCGGTGACATGATGATATGGAAAATATCATTATGCTCTCGAATAACATGTGAAATACCAATATCAAATGCAAGTATTTAATAATAATTTATTATAACCTCTGAAATAAAAAATAAAGACCACTACTCATTCTTAACCAGCAAAAATCCATAAATCTTTACTTGGATTGTTTTTAGGTACTGTTTTTGATATACTAATATGTGACAACGTATTATTTGTCATCAAATAAAGTATGTGTTTGTCTTTTTTCTGAACAATTTGTGGTCTCTTTGAGTTGCTTAGCTAACAAAGCTAAAGTTAGAACATTTGTTCTACCATATCTCAAGCTCATTTTGGGTAGATGATCGAAGAGAGACCGAGCTAGAAGCTGCTTATTATATCTGTGAATATATCATTGATATAAGTCGATAACAATATGATTTCAGTTATTGTAACAGATAAAATTCTTGAATAGATGTGCAAGAGATATGAATACAAATTCATCTGATACCAACTTAAAGATGGACAGAATTTACTTTTCTCTTTCTTTTTCTAAATTTCTGACTGCTATAACCATTATTTTCTAGAATTGCATGGAAAAAAGTTCCTGTTTGGATTTGAATTATAGAATTCACAAATTCACTTTCCTCATATCTATCGCAAAATCTAAACCTATGTCTACCGAAATAGAAGCTGACCTGTTGGGTCATTCATACTCTACAAATCACCAATTAGTTATTTAAATTAACTGAATAACGGTTGTACCATGAAACCATGAATTATGGAACGGTCGTAGCTGGTTAGGAGCGGTCGGTGAAGTGCTATCTGTGCTGGGACGCATTGAGGTACATAGCGTTACCGCACTTCTAGCTAGCCCTCGTCTCACTGTTGGACAAAATGTGATTATAATTGTGGTGCATGAGGTGTGGTCTTTCTCTCTCAGATGACGAGGTAGCTAGTCGCAAAAAAAACTAAAATTGATGTAATATATGACAATGAAGTTGGAAGAATGATGAATTGTGATAGAGTTTATAGTTACCGTCTTTTAAGGAAATAAATACAGTACTCATTAAAGCTGAGAAAGACATCGTTGTTGTCAGTTGGGCATTATTTCGTTTGTGAAAATATCGCTTTATCTTCCATTAATTTCATGGTAAAAATAATGATATGTGAATTTATCGTATTTAAGTTTCAAGTAGAGCGATGAAACCGTTATCACTAAAGGGTCATGATCGTGCATTAACTCGAGTTCGTATTAATGGAGACGGCGACTTGTTGTTCTCAGCAGGAAAAGATAAAAGTCCATGTGTGTGGTATATAGAAAATGGTGAACGGATCGGTACATACGATGGTCACAACGGTGTCATCTGGGATATCGATGTTTCTTGGGATACACGACATTTTTGCTCTGCTTCTGGTGATGTATTTGTCAAGGTAAACTTTTTCATATTCTCTATCTTACAGACATTTTTAACATAATTATCTTAAACACACTTTTAATTTTTTTCTAGTCTATAGAATATTATTAGGAGACTTATCTTTAAATCTGTATTAATTACCATATCTCCATTAACGTTTTTGGATATGTTTCTGATCATTTATAATAATTGAGAAGACGTTTCAGTTGTGGAATTGCGAAACAGGTGATGTGATAAATTCAATTTCAACACCAACAGCTGCTCGATCCATTAGTTTGTCTTATAGCGGGAATCTGATTGCTTTCACAACTATAAAAATGACACAGAACGTGGTTCGTCCGTGCTTTATATGTATGAAATATTATTTATTGAGTTCCTAAACATAAGAATAAGAGAGATCTGCAGTAGTCTTGACAAAGAAATATTATTATAACCAACAAAGATTTCTTTATGATTTCTTTCACTGCACTAATTGTTTAGAACTTTTGATTTTCATTTATAAAGACGAAAAGACAGTTGTGTAATGCAAAAGTATGACAGGATTTATTACCGAAATATTCAAGTGAATTTTTCGGCCATGTCTGGCGGCAATGCGATAGCAGAGCTCTCTCGATCAACTGAATAGTAAAAGCTGTCTAATTGTCGTATCGAATAGTTATAGACTTTTAGGGGAGGCGTCTTCAATTTCGAATTTATTCAAAAAAGGATTTCGTAACAAAGAAGGTGTGGGGATTAGGACCTAAAACAACAAATGTATGTGTCGTTAATTGCATATGTACCTCGAGCTTGAATTATTTCAATAATATTTTTTGTTGTTTGTTTATTGTTGGTCGTTTTTTAACTTTTGGAATATTGTTAAGAATTAAGAGAAAAAAATTTAATTAATCCCTTTTTCTCTTAAATTCAGCCAGCTTAATAGTTTACTCAATGAATCCAGCATACATATTTTGGAAACCTGAATGTGAAATATGTTGGAGGACAATTATATAACGATTTATTTTTATTCTCTAATTTCTATTCTCTGTGTTAACATATCTTTTCAGGCTTCATTGTGTGTGTATGATGTACGAGATGGTTCACAAATGAGTGGTGAGAATCAACCAACGTTTAGGAAATCACTTCAAACGCAAGCTAATTCCTGCGTTTGGACACACTTGGATGACACAATTTGTATAGGTGAGTATTAATTCCTCATTTGATGGAAGTACTTACACTTTTTTTCTTGTTAAGTAGATTTAAGTGGTTAACTGATGAAGCCTACAGTTGATAGAAGCATCATATTTTCTGATATATAGACATTTTTAATTTACATAATAATAATTCAAATTTACATAATAATAATAATTCATTTGATTTCATTACAAAATCAAATACAAAATGAAGTATTTCTTGGAAAGATACGAATTTCAAGTTCAAGTTGATTGTTTCGTGGCATATGACTTTTAACACTGTAAATGTAGATGTAGGTTTTCCTTCAACGCAAGCCAGTGATTGATTATTAGATAGTAACACTATGAGAAACAGTGAAATTAAATCTTTGTCAAGAAGTTCTTAAATTTTCTGCGATGAGAAATGGAAACGTCTTAGCTTCCAATTTCAAATAATTTTGCTCTATTTTTTATTTGACATACTTTTCATGAAAATTCGAGTTTTAATCGGTTGAAAATTTCATCATTAACGTTCAAAATATACCTATTCAGTTGATCAAATCAAGTTATATTATTTTTGCGCAATTTATTTGCAGGTAACGAAAAGGGAAATGTTCATCAGTATGATATACGCAGAGGAGATGATATTGTAAATTTTAATGATGAAGCTCATAAGTTTCAAATTAATGATATGCAAATGAGCATTGATGAAAGTTTTTTGATAACTGCTTCAAAAGATAAAACAGCTCGATTATTTGATGCAAGGACTTTGGATTGCTTAAAGATATACAAGTAAGTTTTATCGTATATTGTTGGAAGTAGAAAGATTTTAGTTCTCAATGAAACATGGAATCGGAGTTTATTTTATTTTACTGCCAGGTTTCACTTAAGAACAAAGTTTTTAGTTTCCTGACGTGTTGTCGCATTATCTTATTTATAATTTTTTAGAGCGGAACGTCCGGTTAACTCAGCAGCAATTTCTCCTGTTCGGGACCATGTTATTCTAGGTGGTGGAGAAGAAGCAATGAAAGTAACTCAAACAACAGCTGCTTCTGGTCATTTTGAAGCGAAATTATATCATTTAGTAAGTTGTTAAATGGATTTTGTTTTTATTGGGTTTTGTTCTATTTTTTCCATTATTTCTGAGTTTCTAACTTACAACTTTTCTAGAGGGAGTGATTACTAAATCAGTGTATTCTTTATAGGTATTTGAAGAAGAATTTGCCCGTTTTAAAGGGCATTTTGGTCCCATCAATACTTTGGCATTTCACCCAGGTGGCAATTGTGTAGTATCAGGTGGCGAAGATGGTTACGTTCGTATTCAAGAATTTGATGCAGACTACTTGAAATTTGATTATGATTTCTGATACTAAATATTTTCAAGGGGAGGCGTCTCTAATTTCGAATTTATTCAAAAAAGGATTTCGTAACAAAGAAGGGGTGAGGATTAGGGCCTAAAACAACAAATGTATGTGTCGTTAATTGCACGTATCCCTCGAGCTTGAATTATTTCAATAATCTTTTTTGTTGTTTGTTTATTGTTGGTCGTTTTTTAACGTTTTTTAACTTTTGGAATATTGTTACCACGCGGCAAGCTTCGGACTACTTTTACCAATAAATGGAGGATTTAAATAAAAAAATTAAAAGATTTAATTATTCAATATCATAATAGAGGTGAGTACCGTGTGTGCAAAGCGATAAAACTAGAATTTTGATGACTTAATTGGGACTGTAATGTAATGATCTGCGAAAAGATGTACAGAACTAGAAAAATTAATCTTGTCATTGAAAGAGTTCATTTCAGGTATTTTGGGTCTTAGTTTTTATGCTGTTAAATTTGAGACTCGATATTCATAACCGCCTTAAAAGAAAGCTCATTCAATAACTTGCTCTAGAGAAGTGGAAATTATTGGAAAGTCCCTCGAATTTTGCGTATTAAAAATTTGAAGAGGAACTTTTCCTTCAAAATTCAAACAGTTTCATCTATTGTGTTTTTTTGAGCGAAAAAAGACTTCCTAATTATTACCTGCAACAAATTATGCATTTGTTGAAATGTTTGTTTAACCGGTTGCCTTTGAAGTTTTTTTTCGAGCCGAGAACTAAACTCACGCAGGGTGTGTGGTCTTCACGTATTTTTTCTCGGATAACCAACAGTTGGGCAAATAAAATGATTTGTTAGCTACAATCTAGAAAAGAGTTCGGCAAACAGCCACATGACGGATTGGAATTTCTCGAAAATGATTTACAAGTTTCAAACGCAATGACTCCCATGTCTTCAAGACCTGTAACTATATAACTAAGTAAATTCCAATTAGAAATTCGGTGCAGAAGTCAAAAGTACCATCTTTCGTAAATACCTTTTTGTGTTTTTTTTATGATATATAAACAAACTCTCAAAAATATTTGCAATTGTATGACCTGGCAATATAATAAATTACGGAACAGTAACAAAAGCTGAGTGATAGGAGGAATGAGCCATCTATTTGGGTCGAGTTGTCACCTGGCGGAGGCTGTTCCGGAGCAGCATGATTTACAACCACGTCAAGTTACCTCCCTTTCTTCCTTCATTCCACCGCTTCAAATATCAATGATTTACGTCAAAACGCCGCCTAACATATTTCACATTCAGGTTTCCAAAAATATGTATACTGGATTCATTGAGTATAAGCTGGTTGAATTTAGGAGAAAAGGGATTAATTAAATTTTTTTCTCTTAATTCTTTTTTTTGCAAAATTTTCTCTTTCGCAATCTTTCTGAAGTGTTCGTAGAATGTAGGAGGCATGGATTTCATTTAGTCTTTAGAAATGGTTTCACAAATAAGAAAATTGATCTGGAAGTTTTTTACGTCATATCGATTAATGAAAAGTTTTCAGTGAAACGAGAATTCAATAGCTGCTTGCTTAGTCACATGTCAGCTTTAGTTGCAATTACTGAAACTTTCTTAAATATGCCATACGAAATCATCCAATACAAACTTGCATTTTTTAAAACAAATTCGGATGCAGGTGTTGCGAAGTCTGTTGCGATTAGGTGTTGGATCTTCACATCAAAAACTATTTCAGATATGATACTAACCAATGCATGGCATTTCTTTTTCGTCAAAAAGAATTAAGTTACTAATTGATCTGAAAATGTCATAAAAGCTGATCCCTCTCTACATAATAATGATCGAATTTATAATAATCATCGAGCAAAAACAGTATTCACTTATTTGTTCAGAGAGGGTTTCATATTATTAACTTACCCACTACACCCGCTTCCGAACAATGTCATAATTACCATGTATGAAGCTACTCCCGCATTCGGTCCTTTTTTGAAGCCTGATAGCTGCGGTACGTCTCAATAGGATCATTCACGGTCACGAGAAGTCACAAGAAAATGCGCTAATGGGTGGCATCGGCAAAATAGAAGCGATGCTACTGTTCCTGTATAATTTATTCTAAATTATGAGATGCCTTCTAGCACATGCATCTGCAATTTGTTGAAAATATTAACTGCGAAAAGACTGATAAGATGCTGCACATGTAGTAGTGTAAATCTCGGAAGTTTTTTCCATAGTTTCTATATTATTAGACTGTTTTAGCTATGAACTCAATTTTAAATCATGTTAAAATTATCGGTTGTCGGTTAATTGAGTTGTAGTTCAATTAATTTGATATATTTTTTAAGTAGACGTCAATTTAAGGAGCAATTAAGGAGCATATGTGACATGCATATATTTCGATGAGATGATAAAGCGAAGATAAGAGGAATGAAGATGGACTAATTAGTATTTGCAAATTTCAAATTTAGAATGGAATGATTTTTGGATGAGAGCAATTAGGAGATAAATTAGATTGAACCATTTTTTATACAGCTAAACAAGTCAGTTACAAAGAAGCTGAAATCATTTCCTCTGTTGACAAGGGTCAATGATTCTTTAAAATTGAAGCCGCCTTGTTATTGTTCAATTAAATGGAACATATATGGACACATCTGCCATTTCGCTACATGGCTTTTATGATTGCATAATCTTTTCTCTTCTCATTATTTTTCCTTTTTCTGAAAGAGATGGAGAGAGGAATGGATGAATGAGGTAATAACTGACGCTTAACCTATCATTTACTGATACGCTTCCTTAATAGGAAGTTTAAAATTGTCATGCTTAACAAATTTACTCTTACAAAGGAAGAGCTGATGGATAAAATCAATTCATATCAATCTGCAGTTGATATACGTCGTTGTGAAAATAATAGTTCTTTCACAGTGCTATTAAAAATAGAGTTAAATTTTCGAGAATTGATTCATTAGGTTTTTTTAATATTAAAATTATTCATTTAATGAATTGAGCTTTGACATATCACATAAAATAATTTTTTTCTGGTTTTACCATCCACCTTCTGTTTTTCTTTCGTGCGTATATTCTCTCTGAGGTTTCCTCTTGATATCCCAGCTATTTATTGAACAATCAACCTCCGAGCGATTTTATCGTAATAAAGAAGAGAATGACATGAATATTGCAATACATATGTGCGTGATTGACCTCTACCCTTTCTATTTGTACCGTTTTTTCAATAACACTAATTTGCCAATAATTTAACCTAATAAAGCGGTGACCAATGTCTTCCGCTGCTTATTCCATTAAATTACACAGAGGATACAGTGCTATTCCATCTTTTTGATTCCATTTTCACTTCTCTTAATGAATTATTCCTCCCATCATATTTTTTCCTAAAGTTTTTAAAATTATTTGTAAATAATCTCAAATCTCACTCCTACAAAATTGATCTGTTATTTATTGCATTTTTAAATTCCCTTCAAATTATTTATCAGAGAAACTAAATAATTTATGAACATATAGAGTGCAGCACTCTACTTGTTGACACCATGTTGAGAATGATTCCTTGAAAATATCGGAACGTAAATTCTCGAATGAGCAGACTGAAATGACTGATAACTCTTCACATCCACTGCATTTGCATAATATCGATTTGATATTTGAAGAGTAAGTAATAAAAGAAGGTACGATTATAATATTCGAATTATGCCGATTCTTCACCATAATCATAGTAATTTATCATCAGTATGCTAAAATTTACTTCGTCTTGCTATGAATATCTGCTCATTCGCTATGAATATTGAGATGAATATCGCACCTTTTAAGAATAAGTTAATGAAAACTTGGTACGATAATCTACTCGAATGGACATCTGGATATGCGATAAATGAATGGATCGTTATTGCTTTATCAGTGATTGCTATAAATAGTATGTTGTCTCCAAAACTCTAAAATATCTCGAATTACTCGCCGATCTCTTCTCATCCGTCTTAGCACAACTCATCCATTAAGAGTAATACTAGATCTTATTGCATTCCTTCTTTCCCTGCCTCTATTTAGGTGACACTACAAATATCAACATGTGCTAACAGATAGAAATGTGGCAATCAAAATCTGCATATGATCTGAAATTTGTGGATATTTTGGATTACATACACACATGGTAGTATTACTGAGAAGTCATCGTTGAATCTATTCTGGTATTAAACTCGCGTCAAAAAATGCTCCTGCTAGCAAAATTAAGTGTGGCTGTATAATTTTCGTCTGATTTCGTTTGTACGTGAATAGAATATTATTAATTACAATCGGTGAAAAAAAAAATTTTAATCAAAAAAGCACTGAAGTTCGTTTTCTGTAATTTATTGAATTCTGGATCCCTCAACATCTTGTTGCTTATGTTTTTTTACCATGATTTCTTCAATTATCTCGAAATGAAGACAATCTGTCAGAATTGAATGATTGTGGGATGAGTGGAATGAAAGCAATACCGCATATAAATAGGCCTCGAAATGATTGCCAGAAGCAACTGTTTTGCAGAACTTTTCATCATTCTTTCCGGTTTATCCATATCATTCTTTCCGGTTTACCCATGTCAGAATTCTGACAATAATGCAGGATGAATGTGCATACATTTAATTTAAAAGCTTAAGTGAGTAAAAAAAAATATAAACTTGAAGTCATGTTAAAATTAGCATGAAATTGTACAAAAAGGAAAGCGCTGGAATTTCAGCTGAAATATCGCTATCCAATTTTCACGATCTTAATAATAACTATTCTTGCAAGAGACATATTTCAGAAATAAGCTGTCATTTAGATTATCTTCATCATTTGTGTGTTCTTTTAAATATGTCCATGAATTTGAATATAATAAAGAAATGCTCTCCTTCAAATATGTCTTCCATCTCAACTTGGTCGAACTCTAGTTTTATTAAAGCGCGATATTTCACTACTAATGACTTTCTTCCTGAGCACACTCGCCACTGACACATTATTATGCTAAACAATTATTTAGTGGTGAATCGTAACTTATCATGATCTATTGTTATTTTGCTAAAGTTCATTTTAAGTAAATCGATAGTGCGTCAAGTGCAGAATCAGTAACATTTTTAGCTTTAATGTCATGCAACAATAATTTTGTTCAATCAGATTAATTTAATTTAAATCTCAGAAAATTACTATAAAACTTGTTTGAGCAATTGAAAAACTACAAAGTACTGAAAAGCAGGATCAGTCACGCTCATTAATTATTCTATATGCAAGAAAATTAAAATAAAGAAGAAAATGGTGCTTTCAAGAATCACAGAAATTTGTCAAATTGTGGCATCTTGGGAAAAATCTGAAAAGTTCCGGAAAGTCTTGCAAGCGAACATTTATATGTTTTACGTGCTTTTATTTCTTTGGTACTATTAGTCCTTAAACTATCCTTCTTTGAAATCTGGAAATATTATTTTATGTGATCTTCACTTGGAAATCATTAATTAATTGACTTTTCGTTTGAGACTTCTGTAAATTGTCGAAAGACAACTGTAATCTCAAGAAGAAATTAGGAATACGGTTAAACAAAAGAGTTTTTCATCTTCTGTTATTCACTTTGTATTATTAAAATTTAAAGCGAGAAGTTTATTTCAACAATTTCGAGAAAATTACGAGATAAAATTCGTAAAGCGATCACTGTAACAAATTATTTTAGTTAAAAATTAAAAAATTTTATGATTTAAATTTTATAAAAGTGTGGAAAGTTGTCGGATTTTCTATTTATGCGTTTTATTTCTCTAAATGAATTGAGTCTAACTTGCATAACAAAATTTTAGAAATTTGAAAAAATTGGCTAAGAAATTATACAAATGCAAGAAAAATAACATTGGCATCTAATAAACTAAGCTATGTACAATAGTGCAACAAAATAATATCCCTGCATTTTGTACTAAACTTATATTTCACCAATTTTTTTTATCTTTAAATATTGATGATATAAAATAACCACATCGACATCAGCAGCACAAAGATTTATCCATAATATCTCGAGAAGCAATTCTGGAATATCTCCTCATTTGTTTAAAAAAACTTTTGAACTGATGAATTTGTCATTCTCGGTTCAATTCCAGATTGGAACTGCATCTTGAAAAAAAGGATTTTTAAGCAAAAAATTTGGATAGTTAATAAGCGCTATTCTAATGATATTAAGCATAGAGGTAGTTAACAAAATAGACTTGAAATGAATAATGATTCAGTATATATCTCATGATAGCATTAAATTGTACTGTATTAATGAAACACACAAAACAAAAGAACTCCAAATCTTCAGTGCTAAGGAATGATTTTTGGTAAGTGAAAATGAGGGATTTCTACTCGCTGCATGATGGCGATGATAAATCAGAAGCATTCACTTGAGGCGAAAACTCGAGGTCTGTGCCCATATTAACCGAGAAAAGATTGTTTGATCCGGTTCCGGCTATCACACTACCATAAGCACTGTTACTTAAATCGTTTCCCAAATCCGCATAGTGAGGTGGTAGCGATGGCATCTGCAAATAATTTGATAAAATAATATGCAATATGACACGAAAGTCTAAATTCATTCAAGCAGTAAATTGTAAAATAAATAATTAATTTAAAATCCGAATGATATGTTAGATTAGAATGAAATACAATTTTAGGTTTAAAAACTTTAAATTTGTCGGTTTAACGAAATCCTGACTACTACCAAAGTTTTCAATTAATTCATTAAATCCAAAATTATACACCATATACTAATATATATCTTACACATTTCAACTTCTGTTTCGATGTTAAATTTAGTTTTTACGGAACGAAATGATAATAAAGTTAAATTATGCAAATATATGGGGTTCAGAGGAAGGGGAGATGATATTTAGAAAGGTGTTATTTAGTGCCCTCTACTCATCGAATGAGTGATATAAAAATGCTCGCGAACTTTGAACTATGTTTGCGCAGCTGTTGACAGGATCAGGAAAGAGTACAGAAAGTGGAACAAAGAATCAACCGCTATGTGTAACACTAAAGAAGTCAGGTGTCTCATACTATTATTTTATTTAAATTAAAGGAAATTCTGGTTAAGTTCTAATTAAATGTAACAGCTTAGTACATTTAAATTAAAATAAACAGTTTAGCGGAAAAATGAAAATTCTTGGATCTCAATGATTATGAAGTTTGGAAGATTGCCGCCTATTTTGAGAATTTTCATTAGTTCTTCATTTCGTTATAAATGAAATCGCTGAGATTTCGACATATCATAATTTTATTCTGAGAAAATACTAATTGAATTTTCGTCAAATTAATAGTCTTAATCTATATAAAAATTTCAGACAGATATTAAAAACGAAAATGAAGTAAAACACACAATTTGGGCATACGGTGAAGGTTGTTGCAACGTAGATTGCAGCGATGCATGCTGAGATTGTGGCACACCTCCCTGAGCATTCATGGCTTCCACTCCGGACCAGATATTCGGATTTTGCGAAAACTGATGAATATCCACAGGCTGAATACCGACTAAACTCGGATCACTGTGTGGTGTTGGTGACGTGGCTATCAGTGGACCAACGCCGCCCAATCGTACCCCCGTAATAGCTCTTTCCTGAAACAATATCTACCATAAAACAATCAATAAAATATTTCACGCAAAAACAATAATCATAAGTATAGTTGTAACTCATATCTATTGACAATTATAAAATGGTATTATTGATGAGTAATTAATGATATAAATATTTCATAAATCAGCGATAACTTTCAATGATTGATTCCAATCATTAAATATAATTAAGTTTCCTAATTTTATAATCTAATTAATCCAACAATTTTAACTTTCGTCATTGGCAGTTCTAAACATGGAGAAAAGATCATTTTATAATCTACTAAATAGACTGGGAAATCTTTCTTACATTTCTCCTGAATTTATCTACTTACTGTTCTTAAATTAAAATTAATAATGAATACCAGCTCAATCAAATTTGATACTAATGAAGTTCCGTGAAAAGTGAACATTTGATTTAATGAACTTGTACTCCATATTCATGGATAGTTCATGAGTAATGGAACAGGAAAGTACTATCATGAACGGATATGATCGCTGTCTCAAAACCTAGAAAAAAGGTGTCTAGAATTGCAGGCCTAAAATTTGATTTAAGTTTCAATTTCAGCCATCAACCAGTAGTGCAATGAAACTCATATCCTTTAATTAATAGATTTGTACTTCTCGAATTGAATAGAAATGACACGCGTCTCTTTGTCAACCATATATAAATCACTTTCATCACTAATGTTATTATTTTTCATCAGTTGGAAGTTGAAAAGGCTAGATATCAGGGTGTGCACATTTAAGAGTTAGGATCATTCGTGATCCAACCTGTGGTGACACATCAAAGGAGACGGTTCATGACGACCGTTGGGATACGGCCTCTTTCCGCTTCAATGGGTCAAATGTGAACCACTGATGTGCTTCATTCCACTACCGTATTTCAATTTAGGCCTATATCTCACTTGTTTACTTGAATGCCCTAACATACACACGCACACACACACATAAACATATATAATAACTGATTACTTCACTGTTCTAATGCTCAGTCAACCGAATTACATGCAAACTTACGCAGCAGACATCGACGCACTCATTTGAATATTTAAATTTTCTTTAAATCGAATAGCGTTATCTATTAAACAGCGCTTAATAAGTGTGTACAAGAAAGGAGGTCAGTTGAAGGTTGACTTAAATAAGTTAAAATATTTGATAATTGCGGAAAATATTATTTTACGAAAAAAATTTTTTTAACAGAACTGAAGAATCAATTGTATGTGCACTTTTGTGCCTGTTATGACTTCAGAAAATGCCTCTTTTTCAAGCTATACGTCTTCCGTCCAGAATGTCAAGTAGTTTCTTTCAGGTCTTTTTTCTTCTGCTCTTCAAAAAGGAACAATTTAGGAATGAGTGCTTTCAACAGCACTTCAACACGGAAAACATACTGTGCTAGAAACAAAACCATTCATATGATACTTTTCCTGACATTTTCTATTTTCATGGAACTGAATGAAATCTCCTATATTGATTTCAATTTTTGTTAAAATCAAAACTTTTCATAAATCCATTTTATCTTTTTCAGCAAAAGATTTAAATAAATTAATAGTAGGAAAAATTGGAGAGTTTTTCAGAACTTATTTTGCAACTTTTTTAGAACTCCCTTCACTATTTATTTTTTCTATCAAGTAAAAATTGATATTACCGAAGTAGTGAAATAAGCTTTTTTCCATCGTTGCACCTGTTTCCTGTTGCCCTGACTGTTTATTTTAAAAAAACGATGAAATTGCAAAGTTGTCCTGAAATCAAATGTGCTACTTAAAATCAAAACAGCCGAGCTTAGCACTAATCTTTATTTTTAATTTAAGCAGATTAAAAATATTTCAAACGAAGTGAAAAATTTGATCTCATTAACTAAGATGAATTTATTTATTTGTTTATTGATAATCCTCCATTATACCAATTATTATTCAGCACATTAACTTCATTACTCAGAATATACTTTAATCCAAGTAACTTTTTTTAGTCCTAAATAACAATTTTTCCCGCATTTCAAATATCCAATGTATTTATTATTTGTTTATTTAATACGGATTGAAAAAATGGCCATATGGCCAGATGTTAAGTACCATATAGATAGATTATTAAGAACGGTATTATTTGCTCATAAATTGTTCCAGAAACATATGTTACTTTTTCGCATCTCATATTTTTCATATAGATTTATATAATTTCAGATAAATGCTAAGTTCAGTCTTTTTTAGGTTCTTTTTTAAATTTTAATTCAACCTAAGTTGAAGGTTAAACCAAAAATTTGCAATATGAGTCTAATTTCAACTCACTCTATTTTGCTACTTTTCTTTCACTTTTCAATGATCTATTGCTACTACTAAAACTTGAAATTTTTTAAAATAAGCTCAAGAAAGTAACATGCAAGTATGTCTGAAAATGATAATTATCGTTCCAACTAATGTCTCAAAAACTCAAAAATATTTTCAAATCAACAGTAGTTGAGAAGATTTGAAATTCGTGGATGAGCTGTGTTATTGATGTTCTCAAATGACCTCTTACTTTGCTCCCCGTGCATGATAAGATCTCGACATTCTCAGCAGCACTGATGTGGTCACATACATGCTACACAGTTTCATGATCACAATTTTCTCACCAATTCAACTGTTAAATAAGAATGTGTGAAAATAAATAAAGCGTTGTAATTTAAGAAGTAGTACTCACAAGAAGATGATTTTTTAGATATTCAAATACTTTCTTTAATTTCATTTTTTATTTTTGAGATTTCGCTTCCTTTTCAAACTGTATAACTGACAAATGTTGAAACAATCAAAGGAAGCAATTCAGGAAGGATGATTGAATAATGGTCAATATCACGGAAAATGTTGTTCAGGTGATAGCTACCGTTCTAGTATACACACACACACACACACACACACACACATATGTGCATGCCACAAAGTTCTTTGAAGACAATTTATGAATCCATGAAAAATTGTTGTTCTCTCCACTATTTCAATATCAATTTTTTTTTAATTCAAAGTGCTTCATGCTGAATGGTTGGCCAATTATGAGTCGAAAGTGAATAGTTACCTGGTGCAACTAAAAAGTTAATAACTTAAGAAAAATCTTCCACGCTATGATTTTTTCTTGTAATTTATTTGTGAGTTAAATTTTATTAAAGATTTATTTTAAACTTTCTCTGGAAACTTTGCTTCATATGCTCAATCTTGCAGTATTTTCTTATTTTTAAAGAGTATTTGATAACTAAATTCAACTTAGTTTATATTTTTATACTTATATGGATTTAATATTTCATGAAAATTGCGATTAAATGAATCATTTTGTCTCGCCTCTTCGAGTCATTCAAAAATTTTTACAAATTATTAATGTCTTTTGCAGTTCACTAAATTAGTTCAAAATGCATTCAGTAATCTAATTAATTATTGGTATTCCAATAAATGATATTTTGTTCTTCCCAAATAATGCAATAAGGAAAGCTACAGTAACAGACAATCACTAGTAACAGATAACTACTTGATTAAATTCAGCCTAAGATAAACAAAGAAAAAATGAAAGTAAAAAAATTACGAGTTAGATTGATATGTTGATCAACTAATTTGATCAGTCTTTTCTTTTGCAATATTCTCCAATATTCAATGTAAAAATTGGTGGAAATTGAGGTGTGAGAATCGACTTCCTATCTTGAGACATAAAACTTTCCAGTATTTAAGGGAACAATGGATAGGAAATTGTGCAGAAAAATTATTCAATTGAATAAACAAATAGATGCCTATAATGAAAGAAGTCACAGTGATCTCAGGAATTCAAAAATATTAGAAAAGATATAGCAGAAGTTATATGCCACATTTCGGAATCTGAAACATAGAAGGCTTTAGGAAAATACGATGCAAATAGAAATTTCAATTAAAAATTAAAATTTCTTCAAAAATTAACTGTTTCCGCCTTCTGTTGTAAATGTTTCATGGCGATTTGTCGCTTCTTGTCTTTACAGCGTTTATTTTGGAACCATACACGAATCACACGTGGACTTAAACCTAGAAAGGTGCTCATCATTTTTTAAATTTACAGAAACTTTATTCAGGTCTTAAAAGTTTAAGTGAGAATGAATAAATATTAAACGGAGATTTGATTTGTTTTGTATACTCTTGAAATTGATACTCTCATTATCGATTTATTATCTGCTTTCTCACCAACATAGATGAATGTCGTCTTATCATAAATGATAAGAGCTAACTTGAAATTAGCAATAGTGTTGGAACGATACAAAAAGATTAGGTACCAGTCATTTCAACGAGATGTTCTTTCATCATAGCATCCGGTCGAGCATTGGCAGCATAACATGCCTTAAGCGTCATCAGCTGCTTCTCATTAAGTACTGTCCGAACTCTAGTCGACTAGAAAGATCAAAAATCAAGTCATGTATCCAGTTAAATTTCCGAAATTTAGCAATCTTGGTAGAAAACGCGACTGAATATTCACTCAGAATTTAATAAGTGAATTAAAAAAAATTCCGACTTTACCTAGATAAGAATTAAGAAAAAATTACTTGTTTGTCTTTCTTGTTCTTTTTAATTTGTGATTTCGAAGTATTAAAAGTGGTTACAATCTGAAATTCATGATAACTTTCATAGCATCTCCCACACCTTATGCGAATCAACAACTAATTATTGATCAGTCAAATCTAAGCGATGAAATCACCGATGATTTTATTATCTTATTAATGATCAATTCAACCTATAAATACTTGTTATGTTCCCAAAACCTAAGGAAAAAAAATTATTGAAGACAATTCATTTTTAATACTGAATACCATTTCAAAGTAAGATGATTTGGAAAAAATTTTAAATATCGGCAAGAAAAATTTTTCAGCAAACCTCGTCTGATTTAGGACTTCGAATTGAAAGTGGTGGTGTACTTGACATTTGATTATCTAGGCTTGTTAAGGTCGAACCATCCCAGCCATCCTCATCCTCTCGTCCATAGATATCCGTTTTGATTGAGGATGGTTGCTGTATGATAATTCATAAAAAATCATGAGAAAGTAGAGAAATGAAAAGTTATGGATGAACGGCTTTAGATTACAGGCTTTATTCTCTACAGGAATTATTCAAAGAAATAATATTCTAGGTAACATCCGATAACAATCATTATTTTCACCTCAATATTGTTCGTATCACAATCACTTCGACATAATATGTCATCTTCTCTTTCTCGTAAAATGAATTCTTCCCCAATTGTTAACTTCTTTTCGCAATTTGAGCATGAAAAGCATGCCGCATGATAAGTTAATGTTCGTATTTTCATTACCATATCATTCTTTGAAATGTATTCCTTACAACGAATACATTTCTTCGCATCCGTTATCCTTTAAGAGAATTTTGATATTATATTGAGAAACTTCAAAGATTTATTATAAGAAATAAAATTTACAATCAAAAAAGAAATCCAAATTTGTAAAATTTGCAAAAAAGAATTTGTAATTTAATATTTAATATCCAAATTTAATATCCGATTAGACGTCCATTTAATTTTCCCTTACTCCCTTTTTTCTTTAAACATAATAATTTCAATGGCTGAATTTTTTACTATTCAAGCTATCAATTGCTAATCATACTATGAAAGTCAAATGTGATATTGATGCAGAATTATTTGATAGATAATTAAAAATTTGATCGAAAAGTTTTTTCCAGATTTTTGGAATAACTGATTTTTCATTAAATAAACAGCTATTTTTTCTTTTTTTTGACAAGAAGAAATGGAAATAGAAATAAAGGAAGACTAAGTGAAGGAAGTAAAATATCGATCACAGGAAAAGGTTTATTTATGTCGAGGAAGAAATGTTTGTTTTATAACCAACCACAGATGAATTGCAACCCTTAAGCAAACGGGAAAAGCGAAAAGCGCAGCTGCTCAAGTTACTCTCAGCTAAAGAGGAATAAACTCATCCATGAATTATTATTCCACTCCACAAAAAGTGTGTTGCAAAAATGCAAAAAAATGAGGAGGAAAATTTGGAGTGAGAAAGAAAAAAGGAATGAATGAGAAAATAATTTATTAGTTAATTTGAGAGAATAAGAGATGAAAATAGAACTAAGATAATTAGTTCATTTATATTATTGATTATTTCTACTAAACAAATCACTTCGGGATTTTTCATTCTTTCGGGCCATAGAAATTTTCGGACATCATGATATTTTAATTATATGGAGTAATAAATTTGGGAAATGGTATATGACAATGTTGGGCCACATTGAAATGTGCAATGAGTTTTTAATAAATAAAAAATGAAGCAATAAGATATGCCCTCGGATTCCTTATCCCTTCTAACTCTTTGCTTTGTTATTCGATGATATTTTTGGAAGTCTACTAAGCCTATCGATATGGACTTCCCGTTATCGCTCCTTTTTGATTCAGTGAATTGCATACATCTAATGCAAGAAATTTCAGCTGAAGTAAGATATTACGTCACCAAATGGATTAAAACCGCCTTTCCTTATCATTTCTTGACCGATCGGGAAATGACCATAAAATAGACCTTAAGATGTTCCTTTGTTTTTTGCATGATATTCTTATTCAATCATTTGTTCTCATAATAAACTAAAAATTACTCAAACTTCCAACTTTTACACGTTTTTTTCTCAGGAAAAATTTGCGATTTCAAGCTTCTTCATAATGAATGAATAAACAGTTCACATCTTTTCAAAGCCCACCTCTTATTCAAAACATTCCTTCAGCAAAGCTTTTGCGCCTTTTAAAATATCCATGAAGTTTTTTGCGTAAAATAGTTCACGAATTTCCCATACATTATATAAAAAATAAAATAGATGAGAAAAAATTACCTGAAAGTTTTCATTTCTTAAAATGCTCTCTTCTCTTTTCAATGGTAATATAATCAAAACAGATAAAGCGTTAAAAATTTCCGCCCCGTAACACCTGCGAGAGAAGTGCGCTTTCACCATGACAATAACAAAGAAAGGTATCATTTTCGGTAGCTCGAGCTACCTCTCCTTCCTCTAATGCAAAAAAATATGAATGAAAATTCTCACGCGATGTGCACAGGTTCTGCTTCTGTTATATTGCTTTATGGTGGTGATCGGTGGAAAAAAGACCGAGCAAAAAAAGAAAGGAAAAAAGGAGCGAAAGAAGCTGCAAGGCGGCTTTTCTTTTTCCAACATATTATTCCAATTGAATGAATGAATGAGCGAACGATCAGTTAAAGGTAATACTGCTCGATGCTTCTGCCTTTTTGCATAATAATTTGAATAAGGATTGGATTGGTTCGGTAAGGGTTGTTAGGCTTACGAGAGATGGAAATAGGCAAGTATGAAGAATAGTAGGCGATCATTTCCTTCAGTATAATTTTGCTGTAAAGACACTTTATTATGTTAGGCATGAAAATGTTCTAAACAACCGTGACAGATCGATCTTCTTGAAATTATCCTTGTCTATTTGTGGAGAGACAAAATAATGTTAAAATCCCATAGAAAAATAATGAACAAATTGTTTTAGTTATTGTGAATTGGAATTTTTTATTTCATTTTTTAATTTCAGGAAAAATTTTTTCCCTACAAAATATTCTGGAAGTCATACTTTCCGTATATTATATTTGCTTATTTATAATATGTGTCAAAAACGATTGAAATGAAGTGATATATATGTGTGAGCAATATAACAACGAGAAATTGCATAAATTTGATTTCGAAAATTGCCATGACGGGAAAGCTTCCTATCCTTTTAAGCGTTTAAAATAATGCTGAATAGCAATTTTTAATGCGAAACGTGAGCATACAAAATCGTGGGAGAGCTGATATGATTTTCTCTTAGCGACCGCTCTTCTCCGTTTTCCCGGATCCGCGGATTCTAACCAATACTGTACTTTTCTACAATTTATCCTAGCAAAAAATGGGAAAAAATTTTGTTGTGAAGAATTTCTATGAGTGTTACGCGTAAACTTGAAGCATTTATTGTATCTATATTAAATAACAAAGTTATCCAGAATATTTTCCGGAAATCTTATTCATATTGCGATAGAAATATAAATATTCAATATTTTTTATGAAAACATTTCATTTTGTATTGAAGAAAAGAAAAGATAGCTTATATAATCTATAAAGATTGTCATCGTATGCCAGAATTTCAACAAGTGATATTTTATTTTGGTTTTATGAATTTGAATTGCATTTTAAATTCCTTTTTCTGCTCAATTTCCCCTACGATGGGTATGAGTGGAAAAGATTTTAGTAAGAAGTGATTTTTTTCGAGATTTTCCAGATTCATTTGCTATGAAAACACCTGGACAATTGGTTGAGTTATTGAAAGATAAGTTGACAAGGAACCATGAGAGAGGAACTGACCAATGTCATCAAATGAAAAGATGTCAATCAACTTGACACGACAACATCTTTACAAATAGCAACAAATACCGCCATCTTTAACTCTTACATAATAGGATATGTTAAGCAACTAGGGAATGTCAAAAATGATATTTGTATAATCGATGTATTAATGACGGTGATGATGTTCAGTTGAGATTGTCCTCCATTGATGTGTCATGTCATTTGCTATGTACTGGACGGTACCTTAATTACCTTAATTACGGCAACTTATTGTTTGACACAACTCATTATAAACATCGAAACATATATGGTACTGATGATTGTTTAATGATGAGCAATTTAGCTTTAGAGATACTAAGCCAATTCTGTTCCACATTTCATAACGTTATAGTCATAATATAGCGAAAGTGAAAGACAAAAGATTAAGATCAGAAGAATAAATATTACATTTGCATTAGACAATCTATTGCTTAATCTTTATTCCGCAATGTGTTAAGACAAAATCAAAATAAGCTAAAAATTTTCTTATCACTTCACCATAACTAGTTTAATATGTCTTTTATTATTTATTTAAATTTGATTTTAGGAGGACCAAAACATCTATTAGTTGTATTTTCATTTATATGATTCTTCATTAGAAATACGATAAATGAATGATTATTGACAAGTGTATACCATCGAAGATTATTGTAGATTTGCTAGTTACGAGTTGTCAAAAACGATTATCAATAGCGATGGTTGATAACAGCGAGAAGATAATCTCATTAATTATCATGGCTTAGCATTTAAGCACACTATAAGCTTGAGATCTTAGCAATTTATACAGCTGGCATGTTGAATTACTAAATAGAAACAATGATGGATTTCGACATGGTTCATAAATTTGTACATTTAAGCTTACCCGCACTTTGTTCTTACTTTTACCGAATAATAGCAATTATAGGAAAGTTAAATGAAAAATAAGTTAATGCCCATGAAAGAAAGCAAACCATTAAAATCTGTGAGCTCAATCTTACTGATTACAGATATCGGCACAGAAGTACTAGTTAAATTAAAACAAAATTTAAAATTTTAAATAAGCACATATACATATGAGATAAAAACAGCTACAAAAAAAGTCAGCTTTTTATCAGCAAAAATAGTCTCAGTAACTAAATTTATTATTTCGGGGAGCATTTAGGTAATCAATGTTAATTTTTATTGCAAATATTAAAAGATGATAATTTAGGGAGATGAACAAAAAAAATAAGTATAATTTATGTAGGAAAATCACAGCAAAGATTAGATTGATTATAACGTGGAATGAATGAAGCTGGGAGGAACACATTAAACCGATTAGTTCTTTCCAATCTTTCAAAAGCAGGATGGGAAAAACCGATTAATAGGAGATTAAAATGGAGGACATAAGCGCCTTGTAAAGGATATACTCAACACATTAAGATTATTACTCTTCCGCAGGATAAAATTACAAAAGTTACAAATTTCATTCAAAAATATTAAGCGTTTTTCGAAATATCACTCGATGTCACTACGGAAAAAATTTATTTTTTAAGTTTAAAAACTTTATTTGGAAAATCAATAAATTAAAAGAAATGTCCTTTTCTTTGCTTGAAAAGCAACAGCAAATTTATTTTGAATTATCTTCATTTTTAGTGAGCGTAAGACGATGCAAACACGAGGTCAAATAATCACAGAAATAATGGAGAGAGATCAACACAACTTCATCGATAATACTATATGTATTGAGATTGGGATTAAAAGCTTACATCTTTCACTAAAGTCTGTAGTCTTTTGCCACGTCACCTTACGTGATTCTGATAGGAAAAAGAACACAAAATAAGCATGAATAATATGGCGTTGAAAATACGCCACTGTAGAAGCAAAGAATTGTCAAGTGGTGTTTATAAGTGCTCATCTGTTCCAATTACATATTTCCACAAATACAATGGACTGAATGTTCTTCATATTTCATTAATAGCTCTTCTTAGTTTTTTTAAAATAACCGGTTAAATATCAAAAAGAAGGGATAAAAAAGCTGGATTTTCATAAGTCTAATAAGTTAAATTTAATGAACATAAGTTAATACTAAAGCTAATTTCATATGGAATTAATTTTAAGAAAAAAGGATTGGAAGAAATTTGTTTAGTTTTCGAACGAAAGGAAAGATTTCAATTAACGGGAAAAAAGTATGAAAGGTTACTAACCTGATATAATCCTCTCTGCAGTATGGTTTATTATCACGAATATACGCTGTACAGGTTTCATCCAAGTAACACTCACATTGCTCACACTGCAACATTTTCGTGATTTAATTTATTTATTAAATGGATTATTTACGGCAGAGAAACACAAATTTTACAACTAAAACTGGAATTAACAATATATTCTCATGTATAATTTTGCAAATTTATCAAATTAGATTTGCTAAGTTTTAAATTGAATTTCTTATTTAGAATTTTTCGAATTGCAATAAAAATAATTCGAAACATTTATGCTTGCATATTTCTTTGTTTGATAATTATTATCTATTTGCTCGATTTAAATTTTTTGTGAATTCGCTGCTAATAGTGCAGAGATATGCAAAAATAGTAGTATTGTTAAGTGCACCTATGAAAACTCTCATTGTATTTTGTTTTAAAGAAATAAGAAATTTTTGAGAATGAGATTGTGCGTGCCCATAAATTTTTATTTTGTTTTCAACATTAAAACTGGAGGATGTGAGAAGCAATGCTCTTCCCGATAATTTAATAATTTTGGTGTGTCGACCGCTATTTACTCTTTCTAACAAACTTCCTCTTTTTCCACTTTTCAAAAACCTGTTTATCTCTTTTCTCCACACTGACTTCGATGCAATGTGCATCTTTAGGAGGAATACATCATAAATCTATCTCCACTTTGGATTACGGTAATTCCCAATATGGTAAGCTTCTTGTAAATTGTTTCTTAATAAATGAAAATCAAAAAAAGGTTTTTTTTTTAATTAAAATTATTTTTAGATAAAATTTTACATCTTTTTACAAGAATTTATCAGGAAAAATATTTATAGATTATATATCTTATTTATAACTATTCCTTATAATGATAATTTCGTATTTTTGTAGATTTCATCATTTTTAACTAAACTCACGTTTCTTTTTTATTATTTGTGAACAAAGAAACTTAGCCAAGTTTGTTACTTTTCTTTCTGAATTGACATAGCTAAATTTAATTAAATTGAATTAATATGGATTCATATGAGAATCATTGATAGTCGACAATCAATACAGGTGAAGCGGAAGATTAATGGTTAATAGTAAGTCAACGGACAGGACAAGTCTCATAGAATCAAGGGCATTTAACGAAAGAATTAAAAGTGAACACGCAACATCACATCAATGATTTATTATAGTGGTATCCGGGAAGATTTGCTTGCACAGAGGTACATATGGTAGGATCATCGCATCGATGGACATCAGACATGACTCGAAATTTAAGATATTTGGAGGAGAACAGGAAGATAATAATTCTAAATTAGCACATTTCTCTAAGAAGACTGGAAATGAAAATTTTTTCAATATTAAGAAATTATACTTCTTATTTAGATTTTTTATTTTAAAACTTCAATATAAACTAATCAAATGGATGAATTTACTTCTTTCTGTTTTTATTGAGTTCATTTGCAGTAATTTAAGTTTATGGTTGTTTTTTTGGATTTATTTTCATACTAACTTAATAAAGTTTTCCACAAAATAACCATAATGTTTAACTTTTAATCTAATAAAGTTGAACTTGACTAATTTCGTACAATTATCTCTCTAAGTATAATTAGAAAACAAGCGGATGATTTATATAAATTAATCTTCTGTAAATAAAAAGTAAGGAAGAGCAAGTCGCTTGACAACAACCTCAAGTACGAGGTTCGCCCTAAAAATGCGATAAGTGCTATATTGTGTCGTTGTAAAGATTAATTCTACGTGAAGATATTGCGTAATCGACTAATAAAATCCATTTCTTAATGTTTTATTACATCATTTTTTGAGAGAGGTTAGAATCAGCATTAAATTTTCAAGCACTGGCACTTCAATTTATCCGTCTAGTTAAACTTTAAATTTCTCACATTGTAATCGCTTTGCCTAAATAAATTAAATTGAAGATAAAATTCAAGATATAGCGGTTAGACAAACCTTCAGGCATCTAGCGTGAAATTCCAGATCTGGATTGACACGTAATACAAATGGATCACGTATTTCTGCAACAAATTCTACATATTTAATATCTTGAAAATCTCAATTTAAATGTTTTATTTAAAAAAAAGTTGAATTGAAAATGACTTGTTTTTGTTCGATTTTATTCTAAGCTTAATCAATGAAAGCGTGTGAAATGAGCCATTTCAAATTCCCAAACTGTTGGATTATTTAAAATAAAAAATTCATGAATTTTGTGTGAGTTTCGAGTCATACCTTGCAAGCATGCGATGCACAATCGACATCCATGCTCTTGCTGTCTCGGTCCCTCTGATCCTGCAAATTATTCATTATAATATAGCTTTTATTTAGTTCGAATTTTATTATAATATTTTATTTAGTTGGCAGTGGAAAATACTTTTGTGGCTGTAGCTGCTGGATTTTTCAACTAACTGACTATTTGAATTTATAATTTCATCCTTAACCAGTGATTATTGATGATTTTGAAGAAGTAAGATGTTATAGTCTTGATAAAGGAAAGAAAAACCAATGGAATGATATAATCAAAGTAACTGTATTACTGCAAATTATAACTAATAGACCCTTAAAGCAATAAAGCATTATTGGTTTGGTTTTTAAAATATTTCAAAATGATAAAACTATGCTTAAAAGATGGCAGCTGCTCAGGAAAATGAAATAATTGAAAAATGCAATTGTAATAAACTATACTTCTACAAAAGATATCGAAAAATGGCACATAATTCAAATTACAGGGTTTAAAATAAACTTTTCAAATGATATATAGTGATGGGAATGAAATGAATTACGTTAAATTAAAGACTCATTGCATTTTTCAAACAATGCAATCAGGAGAATCATTTCGAACTACAATTTAAGGGTTTGATGAAGGACATTAGAAGTTAGTGAATTTAAAACCCTAATTAACAGTTCCATAAATCAGTCAAGCTTGAAACCAGATGTCTTTCTAAAATAATTGGCCAAGAAAATTTCGCCTTTGAGAGCTATTTTTTAATGGACTTTAAACGACCTTCTAAAAAACTCCACTTGATTTATCAGTTCGATCCTTTCTAATCTGCACAAAATTAGCCAAATCGAAAACCTGTTACATTTCATTAAGCAAACTCTGATATCTACTGTATAGTACATCGAACTATTTCCTGCATCGTTACTTATAGCTTCGCAAAATTGTTTTGAGATGAGTGAGAGACGATCCTAGCTTTATACAGTCGAATTAAAAAATTTTTCTGAACACTCACGTTGAAAATACAATAAATGAACGAAATAAAAATGATAGTGTTCTGAAAATTTTTATCCATACTACATGGTATCTTAACACATTGAATATAAGTAATTATGCAAATATTGGCTGGATGAAAATGAAAGGGAGCGGACATTGAAATGGTAAGATGTTACAACTGAGCGCATTTGTCCTCTCGTACAATGCATTTTATGGTTTCCCCTTTCTTTCTTTCTCTTCCTACCTTATTTCGGTCCTTTCTCATCACTTCAAATACATAAGATGAAATATGCGGGGGAATCAAAGTTTTACTCAATTCACGATGCTCTAACATTTCATTTCAATTAATTTCAATCGCTAGAGAAAAATCAAAAAACACTGATATGAAATTTCATTACTCTCTTTTTCTCGCTTAGTACCTCACCGTTCCATCTTTTTTGAACGAATTCTGAGTGATTAAATCTCAAAATCAAAAAAACTTCTGAAAGAAAATTCAATGTTTCAATGTTTACAAAAAAAGCTAAAAATTTTCAGATCAGTAGCTTGATAATGAAAAAAGCAGCCGAAATCGAATGCCGTGAAATTAGAATTGTAGAGGAAGCTGACGTCAAGTGATGTTGAACAATTTTTGCTTCCATGTGAAAATGTTTTTCTTCTTTTTTCAAGGAAGAAAAATAAGGCCATGATAAGGATTACACTTGGAAAACTGGAAAATTTTTAATTTTGTTTTTAGAAAAAATCACTATTTTTATCTTGGAACGTGAAGACACTATATCAGTTAAGAAAATAACTGAAATGTAAATCTAAAAAGTATCTGGAAATTAGCCCCCTGCGGAAATTTACATGTTCATCTTTTTATGAAATAACCATAAATTTTTCGAAAGCTGAGAACAACGACACCTCTCTCTTTACAAAATTAAAATTGAAATTTTTAGTATTTAAATCTTGAAAGCACAATATTTGCTGACTAATAATTTTTATTGAAAGATCGGAAGATATTCTAAATCGAATTTTATTATCACATCAAGCAAATTTTATTAATTCATACACTTTTGCAATGAATGAAAGTTGACAATGAGGTTATGGGAAACAGTAATGTACATCATAAAACTTCGAGCTATCTTAATACTTAAGAGCAATACGCAATTTAGTGATTAGTACGATAAGCTTCTTTCAAAAGGTTAATGCGACTGTCATATTCGAATGCTAATTCACATATTGAATATAAATTGGAATAGGTTCCAAATCGAAAATTTCGAATGATCTAACAGAATATTAAGTGGATAATTAATTTATGAGGAAAATATAGTTGATTTTAATATTGAGATATAAAAGAAGATATGAAATTTTGAAAAGAAACTAACTCAATTGAGCTTCGATATCACTGTCGATCTTTCCAGTTGTCTCATCGCTAGTACTGGTATTATTAGCCTCAGCTGACGGGGTAACAACTAATGAATAGGAATCAGCAATAGATGGATGTTGATCGTACATGATACAGCTTGAGTAGCCGATACCGGAAGTTCCTGTTGCTGTAGCAGAAGTTGTAGGTATCTCTTTACCACTCGAGCCAGAAGAGAAGCCCGAGCGGCTAATATTATTATTATCACTGCCACCACCACTATCGCTATCGGTTTTATTAGTATTACTATTGCTACTGCTGCTGTTACGACTGTCGTCGCCTACAGTAACTCCTTGCTGTAATTGCTGTAGGTGATAAAGTGCTTCTTGTGGCTGCGTTATTCTGATATTTTGTTGAAGTTGCTGCTGCAGAATGTTACAACGTCGAAAAACACTGCGGAAGGCAATTAAATTTGTGGCCAGTTTGATTCACTTCAATCGTTGCCGTTGTGTGCGTCAACAAATATAAAGTGATAAAAATAATCAGAAAGAATTCGCGGCAAATTCGAGCAAAATTTGAAAATGAAAGAGCTGTGACAAATTAGTTTAAAAAAAATTATTGAAGCAATTAGAAAGATCCCATAAGTGAATAAATTAAGAGTTTTGAAATTTCACTGTACCTCTTCTATCTTTCAGTCTCAGGATTATCAATAGTTGCTATAGTGGTATCAACCTGAAACTAAAACTACTGAGTGAGATATTAAGCTTTTAAAGCATTGTTAGCCCGAGATTCAAATTTAAAATAACAAAACAAAGAAGCTCTATAACTGCACGTCAGTATTTTTACCAGTTTAACAGCAGGGATATGAGACAATTGAAGAGTAGGATCATATAGAATTTCAAGTTTGACTTGACCCAAAAACTATAGCAATTAATGAAATGTGTGATGATTCAACCTTTTTTCGATAAGTGGAGCAATTACAGCAGTATGAAAGAAATAATGCGCGGCTGGCAATTCAACTAAAATATTTCTTAATTGTTAGAAAGAATTTAAGGAGATTTAATGAAACAATCAGCATGCCTATTAAACAATGCAAACGTTAAAGGAAAGTTAAGATTATAAGTTCGAACGAAAGAAGCATCGTGCTAACCTGAATCATAGAATGGTGATTTCAGGAATTTGAGTGCTCCAATATCATCAGCAAGCAATTCGTAGGAGCACTAGCAGAGAGAACTGGAAGAGGGAGCAACATCGAGAAGTCTGCCTTTTCCACATAACTATCGAGGTCCCTCCCCTGAGTGCTGTGTGGCGTACGGTAGTCGGTTAGTTAGGCAGGTAGGCTCTACCACTCCGCCCCTTCCACTAATGATTGTGATGAAGGAACAACGCGAGGCCGCCGACGATGATGATGACCACGACGGCAGTGATAATAACCATCTAGGATACCTATCTAGTCAGTTTGGCATTATCTATCTGGTAGAACCTGTACTTGCAACTTAAACAGGTTTTCTTATCATTTCCTTATCATATTACTAAATAGTCGCAATGGAGTTATTGTTAGATTTTGTAGCAATGAAGCTGAGAACTAACTTGCAAAATTTCAAATTCGTCTAATCTGTCGATGGATTCAGATAATGAATCGAAGAGATTTCCGATGGCCGATATTACTGGAATGAATTGGAGAAAAAATAAAATTGAAAATAGTATAGTCCCAAAGATAATATTCTGAAGTAGAAGAAGCCTTACGAGCGATTGTAAAACTGTGAAAGAAAATATTTGGAAGGAGAATATTTACAGAAATTGGCTTATTATTAACATGAATAGCTCACTATTAAACAAACGGTAAAATGATTTTTTCTATAACTGATAACCTCGCGTACTGCTCTGATAAAGGTTTGAGAAACAAAAGATTTAGCAATAATTAACAGAGTTCCGATCAAAATATACAAATGAAATGCTCCATCAGTATTCAGAATCTATACAGTGAAAGATAAGAATTATAAAGGACTCAATAATATTGTGCAAAATTCTTTTTAATTAATCGGGATAAAAAAGGAATCAATTTCATTTGTATTTAAACCTATATTTTCTATTCATTCATTGAAAAACAGTGAAAATCATTCGAATTGCTCATTTAAGAAATAAAATCTTAATAAATGAAATATAGAAAATATTGAAAGAGTAAAGTAAAGTTAAGTTACACCGTACCTCAATGTTTTGCCGATTGTTCTCATGCTTTGTAGTTAATGTTAGAACACATTTTTAAGCTGTAAATCTTGATAGTTAGTTAATCAAAGCATCAAATGGTTTCAAAAAATAGAAGCTGAGTTACATAGGCCTAAAATAGAAAACTTAGACATGTCATATCGACAGTCATGAATTTATGAAGTTAATTTACTGCTTTAACATATAAATGAAATTCCTTATTTAATGAGACTAAGTTTGTATCCTAACAGATAAAATCTTTTCAAAAAGGTATTGTTAAGTGATGGAAACAGTTTTTAACATTTGACTCTATTATTAAATTATCTTTCACTAACTAAGCAGTGAATACTTGTTGAGAATGTCTCTAAATATTTTCACGATATTTTTCAACAGTCGCTGCAGCTTATAGGGAACATTTTAGTCCAATGATAATCTCGAAAGGATATTGGATTTTAATAGCATGTCATTGCATGACAACCTTCTCCTAGCAATGAATATTTATTATAATTTATAAAAGAAAATATCTACGAGCATTTTCTTCGCCTACTTTTGTTGTCCATAATTTTCAATCAACTTTATTGTTATTTGTCAGCAACTGATTCTTCCATTCATTTTTTGATATGGTTTATGAGAAAAAAGAAAATTTAGGCAGTATTTATTAGCTCATCTATCTATCCTTTTTTGAAATATTTTAATAATTAAAAAATGTTTTCCTTATTGTTACATACATTATTATTAGTTCATTTAAATAAAGATAAATTTTATATTCTGCCGTTTGTTATAATGTATGATATATATATCAAATAAAGTATGCAAATAAAAAAGGAAATTAAAGTGTCATTATCAATTAAAATTTAAATCTCTTAATTGCAATTTTGGTTACTCAAATAAAATAGGCATCAAACTGTCGTATTCATATTTCACGCTTCTTTTTTTATTTGCTAATCTTGGCTAATTAAATCGCAATTTTATAATCGTATTGATTATTTCATATATTTATTTATCATGAAGGAAATGCGTGATACCGCAGTTTTATCAGTTGTGGTTAAAATATGGAAATAACAATAATGATATTGAGTTATCAATATTTTGTCTTGTTTTGTCTTGGTAAATGATTTCCATACCATTAATTTAAAAGTAATAATAATTGTGTAGTTCCAGTGATAAAAATTGCTTTGGTATATATTAGTATTAACAATTTTTTCAGTGATAAGAACGAATTTATGCAATTCATTTTGTCATGCTATGTACAAATTTTTCCGAAGTGTTGACACACATTTAATACAGGTAATTATTATACAATACTAAGCAGAATAAAACGACCTATTCCCAGTGTCACATATCAGATCAATAATAAGAATTTGAAATCAATTTTCGTTTTTTCTGTTTTTTACTAAAGTAAAGCTAATAAAATGTGTTCATGCCAAATTTTGCACATCAATTAATAATTAAAAAATATCTTAAGTAAAAAAATGGAACGATATATGATATTGATTGGTATCGTGCACTTCAATGTAGGATATATTGAAATTGTTGCGTACATCGTTCAGCTAATTAGTGTAAGTAATGTCAGCTGATGAATAAGAATATACAAGGGACTCCTTCCCACTCAATTATTATTAGTATTGCTGAAATTTTCGCGCATGAACGATTATTAATGGATGATGATGAGGAGAAAAGCGAAAAATGGAACCCAAATAGAGAGAGAACATTAACTTCTCAAGGATATGTCCTCCTTTCCATCTCATTTCCTTACAAAATCTAAAAACAACCTTTTCCACCTGTTCAATGGCTCATGATTCAAATTTTTATCTCCTTTCCACTGCCTGTTGTATTATCACATTCTCATTAAGAGAATAAAACAGTTATCACCGATGAATCTATTTAACTGTATCCCAATAAATACTTGTTTAACCTAAAAAATTCCTAATTACGATTGCAAAATAATTAATTGTTCTTTCAAATGATGTTCGGATGAGAATATTTATCAATATCCATTTAGACCTGAAAGTTTAAAACTTCCTTTTATTTTTCCTTTTTTCTTTTGCAAGATAAACCACTTTAGCTAATCAGTTGCAAAACAATAACTGTGCCATATTAGTGAATCTATTATGGAACATATTTGTAGCAAATATTTGAAACCGATCAAGAAACAAGTCGTCATCATCTAACTTTCCAACATATGCAATGGTTCCGGAATAAAATGTCAGCAATTAATTCTAATGTTGAAATTTTTTAAATAAAAATGTGTGATGAAGAAAACGGTTTCTTTCTTTCTTTTTTCATATGAATAGAATAAGATTGTTTAGTTTCACAGAAGACAACAATCAAAAGAAATGAGCTGGCGTCACCTGGAGAATGCTTATCGTCTCGAAATCTCACAAAAATACGCAACAAAAATAGTCTGAATTGAGAAAAGCTCCGGATTGGCTAATATAAACATCATTTAACGGTCAAGGAAATATTAACACCGTTCCATCATCAACAATACACTTTAGAAGAAACTTTGAGCGAAAAGCAAAAAAAAACGAAAATGGAATTGACGTATATGGCACCAACTAACTTTCTTTACCATTTCTATCCTTGACCACTGAAATTCATAATTCTTACGGTTTTTACGGTTTTTACGGTCTAAGTGCGTTGACTTTCATTCCCTCGAAATATTTCAATTTCGTATCAATTTATACGTAGTTTTATTAAAAATCAAATCAGCAAGAAGTTTCAATCTTTTCACTTGTGAAACATTTGATATTTTTAGATGTCTTCTTCGTTATATCTTAACAAATCTATTGTTTCACTTGAACACCTATTTCTATCGATAAATGAGAGAGGTGTTTCTCGAAATTTCAAATCAAACTATTTTTGAACCATTTCAAATAAATTACTACAAATTTTTGCTTATGAGTGGTGACAAAAGGAAGAGAGCTAACTGACCAAAGAAGTCGATGTCATTCTGCGTCGTCTTGGACTCTTGAAAGCTGAATTTTTTCTCGCCATAGAGATACATTTGAGATTCACTTCAAAGAGATACATTGAAGTTGCATTCATTGCATGCAATGTATGGTATGAGAATCTGCAAGTGCAAGTTATTTTGTATGCAATAATGCTGATCTTCGTTCACTTTTCAAAAAAAAAATTGGTATATGAAAATTTATTTACTTAAGCATCACCTTAGGATTACTGCTTTGTTTATTTATTGGCACACCGTCCGCAAACATGCAAATCCTATTGTTCTAACAACAAATATAATGGACATCTTCCTTTCAGAATGGACAAATAACCAATACATACAGTAAATATTATTGAGAAAAGACGAAAGAAAGAATATCATTGAATAGACTAGTGAAATTCATGTGAGAATTATAAATGTAGAAATGATGGGTTCTGTTATGCAAGAAGAGAGGGAAAATGTGTAAGCGAGATTTATGTACATCCACTGGTAACGATCAAGATGATCCATTGGTGTGAGTTGTGATACGTTGGGATTAATAACGATGAATTAGTATAAGTAATGATGTTAAATGAATGGAGTTAAGAACATAACTTACAGGTGAGTAATTAACATTTTTTCAACTTTATTTTGCTGAACTCACGTTCATGAGCAGATATTTTGTCCCTTTTTGTTTTTTTTCGTTGAGACCGTTTTCTTTTTGATGCCTACGCGACCGATCATTCGAAAGTACAAACTGAGTTCGTATAAGTGACAAATGTCAACAGATTCCAAAAACTTATGCAGATGTTCACGTATTCTCGTATATAGCTCAGAAATGAAACATTCTGTTAGTTCCTTTCCGGTCTAGAAGATTATGATTACTAACTTTAGAGCATATAGGATTCAGAAATTTAGAAGTATTGTATCTTCATCAATGTAGTAAACAAAATTATTTGTTGTATTGTTTTTTTTACTTCCTAAAACATTAACTATTTATTAATTTCTGATATGACAACGGAGATTTTGATAGTTAATAATTGGAATTTCATCAAAAAAGAGTAAGAAAATCAATTCGGATATAAATGAGCGAGATAATAATTTGGATGAAGTTATGACAAATTATTTGCTGATGGTTGATAGGTAACATTATAATGATTAGGGATTGAAAGGTGAAAGGTGATTACATGAAGAGCTCAGCAGGGGGTGGGCCATGAACTACTTATCCTCTTGCCTTCTCCTTCCTTATTTTATAAATCTGTCCGATACGATTACTCACTAGGACTATTTGCGAGCAACAGAAGCCTATTTAGATATCAGCATGTACAACACTCTCGATTGTATATCAAAACCAATTAATAGAAGTTAAAGTTCATAAATAGGAATTATAAAGAGAAAATGATTCATACTCTTATGTAAAATAGTATTAGTTGACGATTTGGAATTAGAAATTCTTAAAATCAAACTGTTAAATTATTGATTTGTTTGTAAAATAATTTAAAACGAAAAAAGAATAAGAAATATTGAGGAAAGTAGTAATAAATGGAAAATAAAAATAAAATAATCTATTTTTTACTTTTACATAAAAGTAATCAATCTCTTCTGAGTTCAAATAAATAAGACAAAGGTGTGTGGAATTATTTTAATTCTTATTTTATATTTATCAGATTATAAATATACTTTCTATAACATGCATTATCATAAACATTATAGAAAAAGAGCCAGATTACTGTAGTCCTTGCATAATGCAAATTTCCTTTCTGCTTCAATAAAATACATTAGCTAAATATTTTGCATATGTGCAAATATGATCAGATATACAAAGCTAATTTAAACGACAGTAGATGCAACCACTTCATGAACTCTATCTGTAAAACTTTAAATCAATATTGATCAATTATGGAATTTATGACACATGTACTTTCCACATTTTTAATACTCAGATTTGGCGGTGATGATCAGTTCCGGAAATGATTTGAGGCGAGACGAACATGAAATATATATGTATGTGCGTGTTTTTTTGGAATTTATAAGCATAAAAAATGTGATAATTTGAAAGAATAATTAATGAATTCGTTGTATTATAATGTATTTCTATTAGAAAAGCATAGACAATTAAAGTAAATTAAAGAGTCATAGTACTTATCGATCAGATATTCGATCAGTGATAATAATATGAGAAAATTAATTACGAACGTTTTCATTCGTCTTTTCTCTGTATTTTTTTTAAACAGTAATCGATGCTTACATTATGTTGATGATTAGAAATAATATAATGACAGTACTATCGCCAAGATCAGTACAGTAGAGAGTCATTAATTTTAATGATGACCTCGCTTTTAATTCAGTGAATTCGTCTTCTTCAATGCTTTCCGCTCGATGATTATTTCTTATCAATTCACCATTCTAAGAATATCGTCAAATTTGCTCCTAAATATAAATTTTCCTATCATCTATCATTTCCAATTTGTGGTGAGAAGATTGAATAGCGGATATCGTAAAACTTTTCAAACAATGATTTCTCTTCATTTTAATTGTATTCTCTCTATTATTATGGATTGGCAGAAATTACTTCACAATAAAATAGAAAAGAGGATTAATGTACATGTTAACCCCCACTACCTCTGCAATTCCCTTTGACAACATGAGATGGAGCAAAATTAAATTCTACCAAAACGATCACTTCTTATGATCTCATTAAAAATATTTTATGGAGGATTCAATCTGCTATGACTACTTGGAAACTTCACCGCTTTCTGTCTGATTTTGCTAATAGAATTATGATAGTTGTAATTTTACCGCAACATAGTAATTCAGGAATAGCAATCACTCAAATTTATTCAAAAACATGATATTTACATCTGCGCCTACGTACTATTTTGTTAAACATGCAGTAGTAATGAAGCTTATGATTTCTTAAAATTTTTTTAGGGAAATGAATACAAATAAAATTAAATCGCAGACAACATACACCAATATTTTTTGATAGCAAAATAAATTTATGAATATATTAATATATGCAAAAAATAAGTGAAGATATTTGATGTAGAAAAAAGAGCAAATACTTCAAGAGTTCAAGAGTCAAATTAAAGAGTACAGTGTGAATCAATTCCTACTATTCTGATTGAGAAAGCAAAAAAGAGTTTGAAGTTAAGGAATTACCAATAAATACTTTGTCCGGTTTCAATATCGTATCAAAAAAAAGCATTACAATCAGTACAAGAAAAATTATGACACAAATACAAGTTGAGGTAGACGAAGTTAAAGAGGCATTTTAATAAGATTTTATTTTATACATATCCGTAATGCATGAACAAAATAGTTATAGACTTGCTGTCTTTATTTCTTTTAGAGTGATAGGTGCCTTAGTGTTTCGATGATTAAAATACAATGATTGCGCGACTAAAAGAACGGTCGCTACAGTATTCCTCAGTTTTAAGGGGGACTTTTATTTTATTCAATTATTCATTATGATTCGTTTTCAACGCTTCACAATTAATAGTTTTTATCATTTCGTTAGCAAATTGATGAGAAAATAATTAGATTTCAATTAGTACAACAAAAAAATTAAAAATTACTGAACCCGAGCTTGCTACTTAAGAGTTGGAATCCGAACTTGTTAACAACTTAGAGAATATTCTGAGGTGCAAATGCAAAAATGTTCAAACATACAAATAGTATAACAACAAAACAACAAAATATTTTTGTTTCGTACAGCTCCCTAATATTATATTCATCTGCATATTACGTACATATAAGTGACAGGGAACGACAATGTCTACAAACAGGTATACAGCAAGTGGTACTTGATAAAATGTCGTAGGTATACAGTGTTCCCACGATTAAAGCTGAACCAAGAAACCATCCACTGTTACCGCAACCAGGACATTTCCACTCAGTGTGCATACATGTGATGCAAATTGCATGCAAATAACCAGTCCTATAAAATGAGAACTCTTTTTTCTGTTCCAACTTTGAAAACTGGAGATATGACGTATGTTATCTAGTTATAATATAAACTTCCCGAAATCATTAAAATTTCAAATAAATTCAGTCAAACAGTGACAGAAGAAATATTTGACAATAAAGAAAGCTGCTGAATTAAATTTCTCGCAACGAAATTTAAATTTGTACAGAATTTAATTTAAGAAAAACTTGCTTGGACTCAAATTTCATGGTGATCGCAGCTTTGGAGTGTTGTACTGGCGAAAGAAAGAATGTACCATCAATGAGAGGATATCTATCGTAGACAATTAAATTTCGCTCACACAAAACACAAGGTACTGTTCGACAGTTATGCGTTCCAAGAGCACGAAGTACGGAAAGCCTTGTATCATCGCCACCTTGTGGACAATCATCTTCCATCTGAAATTCGATCAGTTAAAGCTTTCTAAATTTCCTTTGAATATTACTGATTTTGGCAAATTATATTAACTTTATCGAGATAAATTCAGTAATCTTATTTATATGAAATAATCAAAGCATTCTAAATCATAATTAAAAAATTAAAACCTATTCAGTAAAGTTGTCATAATCTTGAACAGTTTTCGCATGAAGCACTTTCCTAACATAACAATTTGAAGAGAGAAAATGAATAAAAATAAAAAAAAAAGACTTAAACCTTTATATGAAAACCGTTTAAGCGAGCGCGTGGTAATGCTTCCTTAACATATTTCATATCCTTTCGCCTTTCAAAAATTGAACCCGTTTTCCGCACCTATAACAGAAAAGTAATATAAAAAGGCAGTTAACATCATAAAAGAAATTATACCGATAACCTATCACAAAACATCACTGTAATATCCAACCTGTTTGATGCATCTCGAAAACTTTACCAAGCCAGTATTTTAACTAACTGGTTTAGTAAAGCTACTGCGATATTCTTTCAAGAAAAAGATAATAGAAATCTGCGTAATTTGGTTAATAACTCTTCTATACAGATATACGCCTTTTTTTCGTGTTATCTTACTTATCGAATGCGGAAGTGAGATTGGTAAAAAAGCCAAAGCTCTAACTGCAAGAGATATTATCCGTAACAATATGTAATCTGAACATTTAGCTTGTTTCACATGACAAACAGAGAGTGTTAACAAAATGAAATTATGAATTTTTGCAAATCATTTCGATTATCAATCTGTAAAAAAATCCTTAAAGATCATTTGAAATTATTCAAATCTAATATTTTCAATTTCTATTTCATTGGTTTATTATCTGTTTTGGTTCTATAAACATGATATCAATTATTTTTTGAATAGACAAATATATTTTCACCTGTTCATCTTCAAAAAAGTTGTATTTTTCGCCATTTTTTTTGGCTAAAGCGCTTGTCAAAGCGGAGCGTATTTTCGAATCGTTACCAAAGGAACTTTCCCGTACGACTGTTTTCTTATCACGCGAGTTGACCCGATTTCGAAATTCCGCTTCTGGCGTTTCAAAAGCCTGCAAATATATCGTTTTTTGAACTAGAATTATAAAATAAACCAAACAATTGAAACATTATGAATTACGAGTGAAACAATATGAACAGCTATCTTAAAAGCATTTTTCTGAATAGTACTGAAAAAATGTCTACATTATCAAAAGCGTTGATAAAGCAGGTGCATAAAACAATTTCACCTTTATTGAAACTTGCACCATTCCGACATAGACCAGTGAAATCAATCAAGCTGATCTTTCCTTATGACAAATGCTGAATTTGATTCCGTTTCAGCAAGTAAGTTTCACCTCACTTTTGATTTTTAAATTTAGTAAAAGAAGCAAATAAACATACATAAGATCTAGATGGAATCTCAAAAGCATAATTGTTTCCTTTCTCTCCACCGATTTTATATATTAATATGAATAATAAAATATAAATAGATAAGCATGTCTGGAAGCGTTATCCATTCAACCACTGATCCTTTATCTTTCTCGATTTGATAGCATTTAAGCATAAGCTGTTATGCTCGTTCCCTTTTTTTAATGGCACATTTCTTATCAACTTTGGCTTACTCTTATTTTACGCAAGGCTCGATGAAAACATGTTATTCTCAATAAATCGGCAACCAAACTAATCAGATAAAAGATAAGTTAAGTATCTCAACAAAATTCATTTCAGTTCAGATTTAACAAAATCAAAATTCCTCTCCATACTTTGCGCTGTTTATATGTCTGTATGCCTTTTTACTTATTTTACTTATATATTAAGTAGTTGGGATCTGAATCCTCTCTTCTCAAAAAAGCCATCCAAAATCCTTAATTAAATTTAAAAATATTCCTGATAAAACTTTTGATAGATTCGAGGAATACACAAATATTTCGACTTTGAATTCCACTAACAATATCTATATATAGAAGCGAAAAATCAAACTTGCATGCAAACAACTGAAAAGGAAGTAAGAAATAGATAAATAAACAGGTGGACCGATCATATTAGTTAATTACTTTAATTTTTGTACAATTATGAAAAAAAAATGCTTCTTTGTTTATTTATGGCGCCGTGAAATGGTACGAGTTTTTGAATCAGAGAACACTTTGCTTATTAATGGAAATATATGTGTTACTGTTCTAGAGATGGATTCAAAAATTATTTCGTTCATGACACCAATACGAACAAATTCAGTATATATAAAATACAATATAAATAGCAGAAATTATAATATCGGTCAATATGTACAGAATTAAATTATTAATCGTTTTCATCCTATCATCATAGAGTATTTGTTCAACTTTTTTATTCAATCTCAAAGTCACTGAAAAAAGTGTCATCGGTAGTCTTTCAATTCTCCTCCCATTTAGCCAAATAAAATATGAACATTTTTTATTCTTAATTCAATTAATTTGGAAGAAAGTCATAATCATAGAGCCATTAGTTTAACAGCTAAACAAATTGATTTTACTTCTGGAAATTTTCATCACCTTTTAGAAAATTATTTCAAAAGAGTGCCTTAAAGAGTGCTTTTTGTCTAAATAAACAACAAACTGACATTCCAGTTATCATTTCCTCGAGAAAATGCAAATAGACTTTTTTTGTTAATGCTATGAAGTAAAGTACAAACATTTTTATTTGCTGCTTCCTCTCCTCCTTCATAACAATAACTTTGGGGAAGTTTGAGTGAAAGGAGAACTTTTTGGAACATTTCACAAACATGAAATGTTTACTCCAAAAAGCAATTAACAACAAAAATCTTATTGCCCTTTACCAATAACAATATACTTAGTTGTGCAAGTATAAAGAAAAACAGTGGAGTTTTGTTTTCATTCAAACTTCCCCAAAATTATTGTTATAGAGGAGGAGAGAAAGCAAAATAAAAATGTTTGTACTTTACTTTATAGCAAATAAAAATGTTTGTACTTTACTTTATAGCATTAACAAAAAAAAGTCAATTTGATGCCAATTCAAATGGGCTAACAGAATGAAATATTGGCAAAAATGTAAAGAAATTTCTATAATGCCAAAATATGCAACTTCAATTCCCTACAAAGATGCGGACGTGATAAACGGGAAGTATTGAAGGAAGAAGCATAAAGACATTGGAAAACTGTTTAAACTTCATTTTTTAATCTCGAAAAGACAACACTGATTTTGATAACCAAGTAGTCAAAAAAGATGAGAAAGGAGATGAAATTGAAGAAATTCATGAATAAAGTAATGGAATTGAAAATAATAATACTTCTCTGTTTAAAAAAACTTGATTAAAATCAAAAACTAACCATAACCTTTCCTGACCACCCCAGATATATTAGAACTGATCTTAACTTCCTGATACGCCCGTAAAAACGGGAGCGGACGTAGATCGATTTGTCTCTAATGAGCTGTGCCGGTTTCGAATTCCTTTTTTTCTGAAATTTTAATAAATTGCAAAATTTATTCATGTGACAACAATAATTAAAAAACAACGAAATACTCAAAATATTTCATAAACACGTCATATTCTAGTGATAAGAAATTACTAACACAAACAGCCGGGAAACAACCGGATGAACATAATCGGAATCAATTAATGAAAAATTCTTCTAACAAGAAAATGTTGTTAGTGCAAATATTCAAAGCAAAATAGTATGGAGCTTGCAAAAATTTTCAAACTCTCTTCCTCAGCTGCACAACATTTGACCAGTGATTGTCCAGTGAAAGGGAATACTCCTTCCCGGAAACTGCTATTTAAATCAAAGCGCCGTTTTCGGAGAATTACTGCGGTTAGCCGAATTAGTTAAAGGAGTGAATCACATGGCCGGGGAAACTACATTAAAATACTAGCCTCGGTTTCCATTCCCAGGCAACATGAAAACTGAGGACACACAGATGCACACATGCACACAATCACAGACACACGCGTACACACACACACCGCTTATTAATCAAAACAAGATGGAGAAAAGGGAAATTTGAAATGGAAAAAATAGTATAGAGATGGTAGCATCGTGCCTCGCAGGCTGTAAATAAAATGCAGCGTGAGGAAGGTGGGAATGAAGGATGACTACCTGATACACCCCTTGTCAGGCCTATTTATCAGTTCTCCTGGGTAAGTCGATGGAGGATGGGTAAGTGGTTGGCTGGGTGGGTAGTTGAGAGGCGGGTTGAGAATATCAAAACACCGCTTCAATTTCTATCGCTGAAAAAATACTTACGCATACACATACATACATGCAGACACACACACACGCAGACAGACATGCACACTACACACATAAACATACATACATGTGATTACATCAGGGTGGCAGGAGAGAAATAGTAAACATGATGGGTCAGAGGAGGATCAATAGCAACGCACTACTCCAGATGTTACTGTTTACAAAGTTCACAAGCTATCAGTGCTAACAGTGCAGACGACCCTTCGCTTTTGGACGCTTTTAAATTTTAAACTAATTGGAAGCAGTTAATTCAAGTGATCATCTTTCTCCTCTTCTATCTCTGATTAGTATATCACTGATGATGACAGGTAGATTTGAAGTATATTGAAGAGCTTGGATACATATATTTCACGTGAGATGTTTGAATCAATGTTGGGAATGTAATAACACCCTAATTGTTAATTTTCTGTCAGATGGATATAATAAATTACTGCTAAGATTAGTGGATTTGAAACAACAAAGTAATCATTAATGATTTTGCAGGAGTTATACTGCTGTGATATGAATTGATAACCGAAGAAATAAACTATCAAAATCCATCCATGGCTACAGAACAATGTTGTTAATCACAAGGAGTACGTGACAATATATATGCTTACAGACTCATATCCACAACTGATAAGAAAAATGAGGAATGGAAATTGGTGTTACAATTTTGGTAGCTTCCCGGCATATTTTCTGAAGTTTCCTTGTCTCTTCTTCTTACCTGCTGGTCCTTTTCGTTTGCAAACTTAATCATCAGTTCTTCGGTTTCATAAATTTAAACGAATACTGATAGATATGTTGACACTCAAACATCATTCACTCGCTATCTCAGCTTAAAATCTCCCACAATCCTTTTTAGGCAATAGATTTATCTCACGAAAAATTTCTGCCTGATTAGGAGGAAAATTTATTATACAATGATATTAAATAAATAGTTTGTCAAATATTGCATAGATATATACACATATGTAAACATCACAAATAATTTTGTTGCAAAAAATTTGTAACAGATGCGGGGCTTGACTCAGCCCTAGTGATCTGCAACTATTGCTCTAAATTTTACCTTTATCGTATCTTGTCCTGTTTCACTTTTTAACTTTTCTAATGTATTAGTTCTTAGAAAAAAAGAATGGAAATATATTCTGCTAAAATTATGCAATGTTTTTATTGCAAATGGAGTGAAACTTTGTCAAATTAATTTGAATTTAAATAACTTTCGCAGGCTTATATAAAGTACAATAATTCTAAATTCTAGACATGCTTTTTTTTTGTAGAAATTTAGGCTTATTGATGAAAAAATAAGTGGTTAGTGGATACAATTCAGATTTCCTATTTGCACTTGCGTAAGATATATCAGTAACTTTAAAAATAGCAATGAAACGAAACAAAGAACTTTAATGAAGTCGATGAACGGCACATAGTCATAAAATACCGTGTAGGAAATCTGTTTTAAATCATGACGGTACAGCATTAGCTTAAAGAAATGAAAAAACACTTCTTCATGCTGAATTGAGCAATTCAGTCATTTCCTCTTCCCACTGTTCATCTGTTTTATCTGTTTGGCTATTTACAAGTTCATAATCATTTAAAGAATTTATCAAATCTCGTTCCACGTCTTCTCCAATCTCTGAAAAAAAAAAACTAATTTTGAAACATAAAATTAAAACAGACATACAAAACATGAATAATTTACGAAGATATAAAAGTGACAATTATGACTGGTTGAAAAATAGAAATATAAACTTGTAATAGCTGGAACCAACAGTTGCATGTTGACAGGATAGCATGAACTATAAAGGATACTATGTCGATGAAACTGGAAATGTAAATCTTTCCGAGCTTACTGCAAGCTTACTGGAAATTGACAAAAAATTAAAACAAAACGAACTTTCTTGTGTAACACTGATGATATTTTCAAGGATTTTATTCAGCTTTTTATTCTCTGCTTCATCGTCTTCATTTTCAAGCTCATTCTGCTCTTCCATACTAGTTTTTGAAATTTCACCTCCTCTGTTTATTTTTGGTTTTTCCTCTTGTGCTTCTTTGTCTTCGAAACCAGAAGATTTTACACTTTCTTCTTGCTCGACAACATTTGAAGAAATAGGAACTTTTACGGATCGCAAGTAGCTCTCTCCTAGAGCTGCTTGCCTTACCAGTGAAACACGATAAAAGTAATTTCTCCAAAAACGTTCTTCATTCAGCCTATAAAAATTTTTATGGCACAAAATTACAAAATCTGTTATTAATCCTCACTTAATTTCTATAAATTCATATTTTTAATGATTATTTCGAAAAATATTGCCGGTAAAACAAACGGAACCTTTAAATTGAAATCTGCATTGTAAGTATTTGAAGTTTAAAGTAGGCTCACCAAATTAAGTTCAAACAACAATTACTGACTTCTTATAGCTAAAAACGAATTGAATTACAGAAGAAATAAGTACAAAAAATACTTTTTTGGGACAAGCTGAAATCTAATTTTTCTCAAATTTGCATCATTTTCGAGTAAAGCAACTGCTACCGACTGCACCTGTGCGAAGTCAAAATTCGTCTCTGATGGAGGATCACGAGTAAAATTTCGAGCATCCTGTAAGCGATACAAATATACCAAAAAAAATACCTGCAAGATTCTTTGATGGTTAAAAAGTGCAAGAATAATGTTTTAAAGAAAACCCATTGCGAAGTAGTAGGATTAATTGCAAAATTTGAGATAAAGAAATTTAAAATCAATAAAAAGCAGTTCCGATCTTGCAACAAATATTTATAATTTTATTCCCTTTGAATTTCAACGCAATTTACAGTAGTACTCAAACGTTGCAATAACAAAAGGGAAAAGTGAACCAGGTTTGACGAATGATTAATCTCAATAACGTTTACAGAAGCGATCTTCCGAACATTTAAATTTGATTTCAGTTCCATTTAAAGTATAAAACAAATATAACTATTTAAAAAAAAATAAAGAGCGATATACAAAAATTACTAGTGAAAGTGACAAAATGTGTTTTTTAGCAACCCACTGATCTGGCAGGTCAGACCATGGTAAAATACATGCTGTAAATTTATTTGCATTTACTTCATCTTTGAATTTCGCTTGTTCTTTATCCAAGCTGCCAATTATTGTCTGCAAAGATAATTACACATAACCGAGACATTAATGGGGTTATATACGAAGAGAACTTTTCTAATTTCAGTGTCCAAGAACATCTGATCAAAGTAAAGTTGGAGAACTATTAACACGTCAGTTCATATCAAAAGGACGGCAGATTTTTGCTATTACAGCAACGACAGAACGCATATGTTGTTCAAATTTAGAACTATGGCATTATCTTTTAAACTCAATATTTAAAACTCATACCTTTTTAGTGACAATATTTTGCAGCTTTTTCGCGGTTTCCTCAGCGGTTATTGCTGCCTTTGCTGTCGTCTCTTTTGCCAAAGAAAAGAAGGAATCTACAAATGGGTGGAGAGAAAAAGATATTAATATGTCGGATGTAAATGTTTAATTCTTTCTTTTACTTAAGAACATTTCTGAAAATTTGCAGTAATTCCTCCCAACCAGACGTTCATTAGTTTTATTATTATTCATTAGTGTTACAAGAAACAGTCAATATGACATGATTTTAATCAGCACCAAAACCAATCTGTTATACAGCTGATAATACTTTATGATTCAGATAAGATGATTACAAATAAACACGAATCTGGATCCGTGTTTATTTGTACTTGCATATTTTATTTGTACTTTACTTGCATATTTCCTTGCAGCTTCGACAGTCGAGGCAGAGTTAGTTTCTGATCTTTCAACACTTCGATTACCAATACTTCTTTCAAATTCCATTGTCGATGAGGTATTTCCCTTCTTTCTTTCTTCCTTTAAGCTGATGGCATTTTCTTTAGTTTTCGTTCCAGTGTAAACTTCTTCAGATACAGTATTATCCAAGATTTTCTCTGGTTCAGCATTATCCTCTGGTGGTATATGCATCAAATCGGAGATTTTTTTAGTAACATCTTTTGCTTGCTGCATCCATGACGTGATGTTGTTCATTCTTTAAAAGAGACCAGCAAATATCTAAAATTTTCAAGTTTTTTGTAATCCGGAAGTGCGACATAAACTATAAGTAGTCACAAGTTTTTGGCTAGCAAAAAATTCATGGCAAGACAATCAGTTCCAACCCAGAAAATAAAAAAACATCTGCTGATATTACAGTCTAATAGCATTATAGAGAAACCAAATGATCTAACAAAAAGACCGATCGAACGATATTCCAAAACAGATGCAGGATCGGCAAAAGAAAGTTTAGACTCAGAAGAATGGAAACTACCTCCCATCCATCTCACCAATTTTAGTGCAACCAGTACTCTTTAATAACCCTTTTTTTATTATCGTTAAAATTTAATTAATTTAAACATGCACTACCTCATACAAGCATAGGGAAGAACGCAGATTAAAACACTTAAAATCACAACGTTCTTTCCAACAATTCCCATAACAAGTCCATTCGATGCTAAAAGTTAAACAACGAATGTTTCTATGATTTAGGAAAACAACAATTACATTACAATTTCAAATTTTTTACGGATTTAGTTAATGAAATCGATACCCCCTAGGGGTGATTACCGGAAACAACTTCATAAACATGAAATAAGCTACTTCAAAAGAAGTAACAGCTGAGCTAGTCCATCAAAATGACATATCACTGTCTCCATGCAAATAAAGCTTCCGAAACTAGATCCCACCTTACCTCAACATTACTCATCATTCCTATTTTAAGATATATGAAGTATATTAATTTGCATTTTTACACATCTTAAATATAGAATTTCCCGGAATAAAATTTTAATTAACATTAATAAGTTAGTATTGTGATAGTAGTAAAAAGTACTCCCATGTATCTGAAATTTATGAAAGAACCATTCAAAAACATGAAATGAACAAATGCTGTAATAAGGATATGTTATCCTGAACAAAACTTGGAACCACTATTTTATAAATAGATGTTTTGAAATAAAACTAAAAATCACTTCATACAAGGTAAGATTACAATTAATTGAAGTAAATGATTTACCAAAATAATACTTTGACTCGCAAATAGAAAGCTGCTAATTTTAAAAATAAAAAATAAACGAAACGTCACAAAAAGCAATTGCGGCATAATTTGAAGTAAAAGCAACTTTGAATTGAAATTCAATACAAGTTTGAAACTATTTCACATCTAACTAACAATAAAAAGATAAATAGAAATCTACATAAAAAATAATTCCATAAGTCGTATAACATTTTATTCCATAAGTCGTATAACCGATTACAACAAAAAATATAACCTCTTGATTAAATTAATAGAAAGGATTAATAACAACCCAAAATGAGGTCACAAAACAATGAGATCAACATCATGCTGAGGATGTACAGAGAATGATGGAGTGCTTCTGATATCTTCCTGATTTCCTGACATAAATGTTTCCAGAAATTTCAAGCGCTGCAAATAGCCGTCTTGACCAGTTGGTCGTTTGAATAAAATATCGGCTAACAACTGCGTTTGAGCTGAAACAAAATCTATTATTGTATTTTTAAGCTGCTGAATGAAAATAAGTATTTGCAGAAATTATTGCGAATACTGGAGTAACGCAATACTGTAACGTTCAAAATATTTTGTCCAAGTTGAGCGCCAGTTTTGAATAAGTGCTAGATGATGAACTATTTTCCAGTATAAAGTCATCAACAATAAAGAAAAAAGAATTCAAATAAATCCTAAAAGTTCGTTCTAAAATTCAAAATATCATTAACTTATCATAATAAAAATTCGAAATCATCAAAATCATTAAAAATACAACCGCCTTGGCTTGAAAAATATATGGGGAGTGAATATTGAGAATTTGTGATATATATGATATATCGACAAGTTGTATTATAGTATAGTGAGAATTCGGCAAATTTCATTTGTCATAACTGTTAAAATTCTAAAATCTCTCCACCACTTTACTAACTGAGCCCATGAAACTAACTATTAGCGGTACTATTCTCTTTCATCAGCTCCGTGACAAAGCCAATAAAGTAAATAAACATATTGCGATTTTCGACAGGGAACTTTTCGATACAAGACCAACAACTATTTATATCACCTGCTGCACGCAAACATTCCATTTGTAAAGATGGAGGTATTATAGATTCTGAAATTAAAAACTGATAAGTGTATGAATTCTAAATTTGTTAGGCACAAATCTCAAAAAAAGTACAAACATATAAAAATAAAATAATTCTTAAAGAGTTTTCTTGTGTTTCTTAAAAAAAAGTTTCTCTTTAAGGTCACAAAATTCTGTTTCTATGTGTTTTTACGATTATTTTTACTAAAAACATTAGAAGTGAAATTATTATCTATTCTCCACGTAAACCGGTACAACATATCAAATCCTGTATTAATATTAAAAATAACTTTAATCTTCTAATATCACTACTCATTTCCAGTGAGAAAATGCTGCGGTATTGCTGATACTGCTGATAATAGTTTTTACAAGAATCAACTAAATGTAGAAACGTAATTATAACATTTAAACTTGGCCACAAAAAGGTTCCTGCAACTTCATTCTTTGAAAGAAATTAGAAATAGAAAGTGAAAATAAAGTCCTATCATATATGGCACAGATATTACTCGACACTTCTTGATGTCATCTTTCAGGAAAACCTTAAACTCATTATAAAGCAAAATCTTGAAAAACTTCAAAAGTTCTGGTTTGAATAAAAGCACCAAATACCTTTAAAGGAAGTGATAAGTGTTAGTAAAGCATCATACATACTGAAAGCTGATTTGCAAGCTTCAACTGAAAAATAGACGAAGTTTATCAGCTGACCGAAAATTTCAATCTTTCTAAACAAATTCAAATATGTAGATGCAAAAATTAAAAAAAAAGATCCAAAAGACGGAAAATAACCTCGTGAAAAAAAAGGGGAAGCGTAATATATATAAGCAAGAAAATCATAATGAAAAAGCTACACAAATTTATTGGTTTTCTAGCATCCAAAGCATTTCGTAACGCTATGAATTCGCTGTGCGCAGGTGAATCATCAAAACAAATTTTTTCTAAACCATTTTGTTTCAATGCTTCGCTGATCCGAAAAACAGATTCTGGTACACCAGTCATAACAGCTGACACATGTGATGTAGGAGTAAAGTTCTGAAAATAAAGCGTCAAAAAAGGAAATCGATCCCATTCTCTTTTAAACTGATAATGCTCTATTAATGTAATTGTGTTGTCTAATGGGATGTAACTACTTCCAATTACTTCATTTTTACATTTTTTCATCAGTTTGCATTCCCCCTTAACATATCAAAAATTTTATTTCAATGCAAACTAGAATCCATACCACATTAACGAGTTCAGATGCAGATGCCTCCTTTTTTTCTTTATGAATTAATTGAACGAATGATGAGCCAAAAGAACTGTGTTGATATTGAGCCGAAACAGTGACAAAATAATGTCTCCCATGATGCAGTCGAAGTACTAGAATTTCCGACAGCTTTCCATCTCCACTTATTGTCCATGCTACTCCCTTATCAATCAAAATCTATAAAAAGACTAAAAATCCACTTCTTACTTTACAAGCGCACTCGAAATCACCTACACCTCTCCAACGTTACAAACCATAAGGCTGAATCACTTCTAAGAACTCATGTAATTGAAGCGCATCAACACTGAAAGAGGTATAACGGTATAAACGATTTTTTCCATCATCATAATAAATTAAAATTCTGCGGATATTTTTTATAAAAACCTGCAAGCTTATGATGCAGGAAGCACCCGGTTGAAGCCTTGAATTGGGTGGCGTAATGGACAGCCAAGGTTCACAAAGTGCGGCATGATTTGGTCTTGCACCAAACGAAAATGAAATTTTCGTTTTACCCGTATTTTTAATTGTTAGTATTCTGGATGCACTTTGAAAAAAATAAACTTTGCCAAAATCTACCTGAAAAGTTCATAGAAAACGGCTACTTGGCAAGTGGTCGTAAACGGAAAGTTATAAAGCTGCTTGAGGAACTGACAACTTTTGATTATATATATTATATTATTATTAGTAATTGAAGCTTATCAGTTAAGAACTGTCTCTACTTTACTTCGCTTTGCGATAATTCAATCTGCGGGAGAGCTTCATTGGCACGCCGATCTGCTTCTCGTACAGCTTCTTCTAAGCAAGAATCCCGTTTAGCTCTATCAATACTTCGTATTTCTACGTGAAATATAGACCGCACCGGTTTGTGGTCTGACAGCACCACTGATTCTACACTTTCATAGAACTGCTGTTGGATATTCACTCCATCTCGATGCCACCATAAAATTCGATCACACCAAGCTGGACAACGACATTTCTCACTTAAACACAACAATTACTATACTATTTGAAAAGGATAGCATATTCATAAGCTTTTCACTTTTTGCTTTGGCGAATTCAGCTGTATCCATTATAATATTAGACATTTTCTTGTCGGGCACAAAATTTGTTGCGAAAATAAGTTTGATTTGACTGAAACATCTCAGAGTTGAAAAATTTTTGGAAAGTTAAAATCAAGCTAAGTGAAACGAAGTAAAAAAAATTTCAGTGTGCTTTAATCTAACATTTCATCAGTGCCAACTCACAATATACGACGAATGGCAGAACCTGATAAATTATGTAAATTTCGCATTTCTACATATTCAATATTAAAACATTAACATTGATCTAAAATTATATCAGAAATGAACGAGAAGTTCGTAACTAACCTGCTGTCCCACCTTGTTGTTCCAGGGTCATACTTATAAGTGGGGCGGAAATTTAAAATATCTGGTTCTTTAAAATCAACAAATATATGATTAAGCATTTTCTGTTTCTTTAACTGAAAAAGAACTCGAGATTTACCTGAGAAAAATCCCAAACATACAATTACAAATAGATAACTATAATGATTAAATTTTAAATAAATCAATAATGGTTTTTGATTATGAGTCACCAAGGAATTGCAAAAAAAGATTGGGTTATTCAACCTGATATATCCATAAATTTCGAACATAAAAATAAGGTCACACAAAGGAAACCATGCTACTTGTAGAAGCTCACCTGATCAAATATTATCATATCCCTAAATGTATTCTCGTCAGCACAGAGACGCCGAAAATCATCGTTACTCAAATCATTATTAGCTTCTAAACGAAAATTCATGTCACCGAACCAGAATATAACATCATGATCAAACAAACTTCTACTGCTTTTCGGAAAACGGATCTGTGATATTTCCCTAAAAACAAAATTGAAAGACACAATATCACCATAAATTTTTAAACAACATCTCTATTTATAAATGCAACTTTAAAAATATGATCATCTACTATAGCGCCGTTTATTTGTTAGTATAACCTGTAATCTTGATTCCGCTTCTCTGATTCTTCCTGTCCAGCAGCGAAATGAGAATTTACGAAACAAAGATAGCTGTCGTTAATCTGTAAACTGATTGCCACACCGCCCTAGAGTAATTTTTGGAATTAAACATAACGAGATCATTTCTTTTTGAAAGAAAGAGAGGTTGGTGTTCGAATTTTTATCATTCTTCTAAGAGAACATTATACACGACTTTGATAACATTTTGGCTTAAAGTCATTTTCGAGAACACGAACATAAAAAAAGAACTAAAAAAACAAAAATTAATAAATACCGGAAAATAAAAAGATTTCCGATTTATTGTCGAAAACTAGCATTAAATAATGCTTTGCTTATTGTTCGTCTTAATGAGAATGTCATTGTTTTCAAAATGAACTTACTTTATTACCCATACGACCCAATAATGGAAAACCAGTAGGCACAATTTCAACATCAATGGCTGCATCAACAACCCGAACTTTACAATCAATGCGACGATAAATCATCAGCAGAATCCCAACTAAACGCACTTCTTGGACCTATAAAAAATTTTCATAAATCATGGAATTAATACTATATTACGTTCTGAACGCACAAATGTTGGAACTATGTTGCTAGGCATACATACACTGATAAGTTTAGATTTTCTTAAAACCATTCTAAAATAAGAAGGAAAAATGTAATACCAAGATGTAACTCGTGGAATTAGGAAGAGACTTTTGGATGACAACCTGCCATCCAGAATGACGTGTTGAAGTATTCATGAGAAAGGCCTGGGGAGAAAGATCCACTTCTTGCAATCTGTAATAATAATATTTCTTAAAGATAATTAATCCCAAAGATTTATTCCTGTTTTAAAGTTACTCAAAATGTAAAAATTCATTACTCTGAATTCATAATTAGTATCCGCTTCAGAATTATATTTGGAGACGAGAAATTTTTGATTTGATTTTTAAATGTTTTATTCAAACAAATCATACGCTCTAACAGTAATGAGAGCTTTCTTTTTCCAATACATAAATTTTCTTGAATTCAAAGCAATGAATAGGGAATTTAGTAAAAAGAATCATCATTGAAAGAGTGAGATCTGCAAAATTATGTCACACTGCATTGTTGAAAAGACAATCTGATAAGACATGAATTTTTCAAGAAAAAACTAAAAGCAAAAAATAACCCAATAACATAAAAATCTGGTGCAGATACTCCGCCAATGGTTAACCAATTCGATAAATCTTCATGTGCTGGCATTCGGCCATTAACATTAAATGTTGTGATGAATATCGACGTTGCAGTATGAGTCGAATACCTGCAAATGAATGAACACACCGCATTAGTGATAAATAAAAATATACTTGATGTATTGATGAACAAAATATGTGAGCAATACAAAACTGGAAAAGGGAGAAATTGTCACACAACAGCACATTATATAATATATAAAAGTTTTTGTACTAAAGATATTCAATGCAGCAGATGACATCCAAAGAGTGAAAACAACATGAGCGAAAACATGAAGTATGATAGACAGTTGTCAGTGACGTAACTACAACCGTCATCAGACATTATGAATTTACAGATAGAGCTCTCAAGCTTAGTAAAAAAACAGGCTAACCTCCTTTCCCATTCACGCATGACCTCTTCAATGTCATCTCGACGAGAAAGCGTTGGCGCAACGTTGCCAATAGCATAGAAGGTCATCCTCCAACCATACTTTTCATGGACTCACTTTCCTATAAACTTATAAAAGCATTCTATATCTTTCCTGCAACCTTTGACGCGATCACTTATAATAGGAAAAGAAATCAAACTGAGTTAAATTTTGTACTGATAAAAACTTTCTTTTAACATGGAAGTTTTCATCAGCACCACATTTGCCAAAAACAGCACAAAAGGAATGAGAAAAACAGATCAATAAGTTATTGAACGTTAAAAATGAGGCAAACAATGCAGTTCAGCTGCGTAAATATAAGGTATATATGTATATATGTGCATTATGCATATGTATCATTCTATAATATGTTATGATTAAAATTTGTACTATTAAAGCGACTCCTAATTGGTATAAGATGAATGCTGCAATTTTGCTGAAACAATAAATAATAAGTTAATAGGATTATTTGTCATGGATTTTTTGTCAAAAACGAGAATTTGCTACATTTGTTATAATTAAAATTACGAGTGGTAAAATCATTCATAGCACCGATCAACTCATACTGTTTAACAATGAGGAGGAGACTTTTTAAATACCTAAATATCATAAATGAAATTCTCAAAAAACTTTAGTCACTACTGGAAGAATTATAAAGTCGATAATTTTTTTCCAGTTATAGCCATCTAAATCGTTAAATCAGAGAAATGCAGAGTTTTTGATTTGACTCCTTCGAAAAAAGTTAGCAATATATATTTTGGTCGAAATAGTTTAGGTAAACAAATAACCTCAAAACTCTGCTTCAGTGATTTGGAGGAATAATGATGGTAGCAAATTTAGGAAATAAGATTTAGAAAGCAATAAGAAAAGCTGTAAAATAAATGAATCTTTTCAATTAATTACAATGAACTGAACTATTTACAACTTGAAAAGGAATCAGGATTCAGGACGAAATTCAAATGCAAATCACAATTTCACTTTTTCTTTCTTTCCTCTTTATTGCGGTAATCGTTGCGACGACGACTCGCTTCTCTGAACGCTCTTCGATAAGCATTGTCATACTCAATTAAATCAAGTTCTCGTACACCCAAGTAAAAAAGAGCTCTGACTGGCCTATGATCCGAAAATTTAATGGATGGTATACTATCGTAAAACTTTTGTCTGATTTGAACATCCCTCTGATTCCACCATAAAATTCGATCACACCAAGCTGGAACGCGTTTATTTTTGCTGCAAAAAATCGAAAAATATAGCGATTTGGAATTATATTTCATTGTGCAAGCAAACAATATCATGTTGAGGAAGCAAGAGATATGAGACCTAGATATCTTGCAACGTTTGAGATAATAAGGATAATCCACAACATAGAATTTTGAGATGACCAAATTCATTGTGTTGTTCTATCTTGATGATAATAAAGGCATTAGCTACTCGGAAAGTTTCAATAATACTAAAATAATGCATTAGTTTTGAAGTTTCCGAAAGTTCGAATCACTGCTTCATAATTAAACTTTGATGAGAGGAAGAGAAAAAATTAATAGAGAACAACTGTCACGACCTGCTATCCCAATTGTCAGAATTAATATCATATTTGAAAGTCGGGCGAAAGTTCAAAGTTCCCGGTTCTTTGAAATTTTCAAATATAATTTTGAGTTTCATCGCTCTCTTAAGCTAAATAAAATTAAATAAAAAGCACTTTAGAACTCTAGACATAGAAATATCACAATGAAGAACCAAACCTTTCCATTCGATAGATTAAGCACTCATTAAATATAGAAGATTTGTTAGATCAAACTCAAAAATCTTTTTAACTTCAAAACTAAAATTTTTATAACCTCAAAAATCTTATTTCTAAAGTAAAATTGTTTTGTTGGCTGTCAGAAAAAATTCTAAAAATGTCAAAAATATTAAAGTGCACTGAAATATGTTTGTGCAAAAAAGCATATTCATATTAGTTCTCGATGCGAACTTCAGTTTATATGAAACGTATACACAAACTTCCCCGAAAGTTTGCTTCCTTTTAAATTTTATTTTAACAGGTAGAATGAAGTTACGGTATTCCGTATAACATTTTTTGATATTACCTCAGGTTCTAACAAAGCTTTAACGATGAACAATTACTTAATCTGCTTTAATATTTGATTTTTTAATATTTTTAAAGCGCGAAACATACTAATCGTTTCATAAGAAATGGAATCTCATAATATATCAGTCCTCTTCTGATACCAAGAACCACAAAAATTATTTAATAACTTCTCAAATTTTCGGAGTTATAGCTTAATTTACCTGATCATAAATAATCATGTCTCTGAATGCCTCATCATCATTACATAATTTACGTAATTCATTGTTGCTCATACCATATGAAGTATCCAGACGAAAATTTAAATCACCAAACCAAAAAATGGCATCGTGTTCGAAAAGTGTTTTACCATTTCGGCGAAAATGTATATTTTTGACAATGTGTCTGAAATTTACCGAAATTTCATACTGAGTGTTGGAATGTTTGTAAAGGTGATTTCTTCCAATAAGTAAGCTAAATTTGGAGTTTAAAGAAGTCTTTAATTTGTACTTATATTCCATGATGCGTTTTTCATTTCCTTCAATATGAGCGGCGAAGTGTACGTTCACGAAGCAAACTGCTGTATCATTCATATACATGCTTATCGCAACACCACCCTATAAATCCAGTTTTATCAAGCAATTTCATATTACATGAGAATAAATGTATCTTTCAAAACTCCGTTTCAACATAGTGTTCCAACGTAATAAAAGTTGATTTGCTTTTAAAGCATTATATTTGTTATTTATTTAATATAATTAGCATATTCTAAATATTGAATTATTTTTTTTGCTAAAATGGAAATTCGTTTTTTTAGTACATAAAACATTTGTGATTCATTAAAAACTGCTTTGTTATTCGCAATCTATAGAATTATCGCTGTAAGTGTAATTATGTATTCAGCATATATTTATTTTCTAGAACAAGTATTATATTCTAACATTATATTATTCCATTGAAAGTGACTGAAATTGCAATGCAAAATGTGTAGTTTCAGTTAGGAAGTATAATAAAATCTTTTCGTTTAAGATGTAATTTCTATTGCGCTTTCATTTCTATTAACTTACTATATAGATACGAGAAATATACCTTATCATTCATAGGTGTTCCAAACACAGTATTTCGACCGGTCGGAATCACAACTGCATCAATTTCGGATGAACGTACTTTGATTTCACTGCCCACACGCCGGTAAACTGCCAACAGTAGACCCACCAATCGTACTTCACCTATCTGAATGCATGTAAAAGACTGAATCGACAATTTATAACCATTTCGAATAGAAAAAAGAACCATAAAAAAAACTGACCAGATCATAATCGTTGTCTTTAGGGAAAGATTTTGCGATAATTACTTTCCATTCCGTATGTCGTGTTGATGTATTCATTAGAAAAGCTTGTGGCGACAAATCCATTTCTTGAAGCCTGGAAGTCAGTATCAGTAAAAATATTTTAATCGCAGAAAATATTCTGTTTTAGAAGAAACAGGAAATTCTAAAAATATATCGAATTTTTAGACTTAGAAATAGCAACTATCCATTCAATCAAAGTCATATATTATTCGAAAATTTGTTTTAACTCAATTTGCTTACCTCATTCAACCTTAAATTAAAGCAACGAACCCAATAATGTAGAAGTCAGGTGGAAGAATGTCTTCACAAGTTAACCAGCCTGATATCCCACCTAGCTTTGGTATATGCCCGTTAACGTTAAATGTGGTGATGAATATTGACGATGTCCGATAAGACGAATACCTGGAAGGATTAAAATTATTTTTGAGCCTTATTTTCAGCACGTGTTTAGCAATATGAAGTAAACTTGACTCACATTATTTGACTAGTAATATACCTAAGTTTATACTTCAAATAATTATACAGCAGAATCAGTATTAGTCAAATCATGATTTTAGTAGGAATTAAAAAAGCGTGCTATGCTTGGACGATGACTTCACATACGTAGACTCCCAATCATGTAAAAGGGTGTTGATATCGAGACGATGCGATGAAGCACACACAGCATAATCTCCGGCATTTAGTTCTCCAATTTTATCTCTTTCATTACAAATCCTTCGATTTTTACGTTTTTCTCTGCAAATGTGATTGTGACTTAATTAATCATCGATTTCATCACTGTAGGGGCATTGCCTTCCAAATCTCAATAACTTTCGGTTCATCTCCTCGCCACTCAAATAGTTCATTGATTTAGTTCGCAAGGTCACTTAATTAACCGATTTATTCCACTATAAGAAAAGTTGCAGACAAAAGATAGTAGGATAAAGTCCTAGAAAAATAATCATATTTTTATTGCATGGCCTGTCTATAACCCATCGTATAAATACTGTATTTTACATGCCGAGTCAATCAAATGATGAAACGTGCCAACTGAAGTCTAATTATTAGGCTAGGTTTATTTGAAGAGGAATCTCTCGATCCAATAAATTCAATCATTTAAAGATGCAACAGCATTAGAAATTAAGAGATTCTGGCACAGTGACTACGAATACGGTTATGGACAAGATTTTGAAAGTAATGCGATAAGATCATTGAAGATATTACTGGATCAAAACCATGCCGAAATCATGCTACCGCTCTATTTCACACCTCTGAAATCCTTTGCTAAAATTTGCGCTTTTTTCAGTAATCAAATCTCCTACTTCAGATTTGGAATTTATAACTAGCCAAGTAATTAAAGGCATAGGACAAGCACTTCTAACAGCTCACGAAACTCACGATGAGCAGATCCAATATTTACTCTTTTTTTCAACACACATCACTGCACCCGTCCTGATGAAAAACTGCCTCCAATTTCAGAGTGAAGAGCCTCATATAGAAGCAATAATATTTAAATTTCTGGTGAGGTAATTCTATAAATTTTGAACTGGCAAACAGAATTTGCATACTTTTTAAAATTAATTACTTTGATTAAAGCATGCAATGAGAAAAAATGTAGCTCAACTTCCCTGCTTTTTTACTTTCAAACTATATTTGAACAAAATCTTCGAAATACAATCAGTCAAAAACCAATTACTTCTAGGTAGTTACGATGATATTCATGAATGAATCTAACAATGCAATGTGGATAAATGATAAGCATGTCATATCGATAATAGTGATCAAGAACAGTACGCCGCTTAATGCTTTATTGAAAATATAGCCAGAAAAATACTTTAGTTTCAAAAATAAAGATTCGGCACGATCGATGTAGAATAATTTTGATAATCATAAAAATGTAAACTCCAAAGAAAAATTACGGGAAGAAAATCTAAGTCAGCGCTCTGAAAACCATAGCACTCTTCTCGCAGTGAAATAATTTGAAACGGAAAAATATAATCCATTGGGAATGCTGATTAAAGCTGTGAATACTGAATACACGTTCTTCATTCTTTTAACTTCATTTTAACTTGACGTTTCATTTGAGCTTCCCAATCAATAATCAGAACAAAACTGGAGAGTCTTCCGACTGTTAATTGAAAAATTGAGGGATGGGATAGAAGAGTGCTACAAATATGAAGTTTTTCTTTAGTAAATACTCCGCCAAAAATGAGAGAAAAATTAAACGAGAAAATGAACAAAGCGAAGAACACTCCTTTCACTAATTTATACAAGTTTTACGCGAAGATCAGATTTCTCGAAACTCAGAACTTCCATAACGAAATTTAGTGATCCGGGATGAGTTCAACATAACGCGACCCTAAAATAGATAAAGTCATATTTCATAAAAAAAATGTAGAAACGAAAACAGCAGTATTTTAACATTCATAATTGAATATTGTTGAATATAATTGAATACAGTTCGGAATTTCAAATAGGAAAGACATGCCCATATAATTTCGATTGCGTTGCATGGCAGCATCAAAATCTGCTCGATTTCTAAACTCAACAATTGCCTCACCACTAGGACGATCCGTTCCATATTCATATAGCACATCAATCGATGCCGGTCGCAGCGGTTGGAAGAACTAAAGTTGCACAACAGAAAACTTCAGTATTTAATGAAAGTTGAAAAATTTGAAATTTGACTATTTCACATAAGTACTATTTAAATCACAAACTGCATCGATAATTAATACAACTGCTAATAAACAGATAAAAAAGGATGACCAAATATGTATGGAAAAACACAATCTTTCGGTATAAACGGTTTTTGATTAGTTAAATATCATGATTATATGCCAATGAAAACTAAATATACCTCCAACAAATTGCTCAAAACAAAATCATCGCAAATCAAGCCCATTCCAGCTCATCAAGTCAGAAAAGCCAAACCAACAATCCATAGAAAATGCAGACCCTTTATAATAACCAGCCGATTAATGTCGATTCCGCAAGCAAAAGAATGTCTCCAATACGAAACATCACTATTCGTCAGTTCCTTTTCCCAGATGTCCAGTACTTTTTTAACCTATTCTAGGCTATTCTAACCTATTTTTTAACCTATCTACTATTTTACTGTTGTAACTTACGTCGATTATGTCGCGTTCCGTGGCCCGATATGGAAGACCGCGCATCCGTATACAGTATTCCGGTGGCGGCGTCGTGTAACGACGCCGCGGTGGTGAATACCCCCTATGTCCACCCATCGGCGGTTCATCTCTCCAACCCCGTCGCATTGGTCCTCCACCACCACGTCCACCACCGCACCCATCATCATAACCGTCGCTACCACCACCGTATCTGTCGGCCCATACTTCTGCAACCCCCCGTTCACATTCACATTTAATACCCAAAACAGAACCACAGCTCAGCAGATTTCCGGATACTTTTCCAAGGTCGCAGCGATCCCAGAAATTTCCAAATCTTCCAGCAAGACTCAGAATAATCAGATCTGATGGACCGCTAAATAACTCACTTGTTCCTACCAGCCGTTACAGAATCGACCGTGGCTTTCGCAAGCAAATCCCACAAATTTGAACTGATGACCCCTTTCATCAACTCATACAATGCCATTCTTTTCATATGATTGTCAATTCTAAAAATTCAAAAATGAACAAACCATTTCGATGCATTCTGGAATCCCGATAGCCCCTATCACCTGGACGATCGTATGGCAACCCTCTCGGGCGACGATCTCTTTCCCATCCTCGACCACTACCAGCATATGAGTCAAAACCTCCATCCAATGTCCGCAGCATCTCACCATAAGACGACGGATATATGTCTACATATCTTAACAACGAAATTTTATTATTTTAAAAACAAATCAAGCATTTATAACTCAATAAACTCCCTTATTAAACATTACTCGATATTGCGGATTTTTTATCGTTACATTCTTTTTTCAAACGTCATATCCATCACATGCAATTGCTGAAAGCTGCCATTTTTTTTGCTACAAATATTTTTTTTAATATTAAGAATATTAAATCGACAAATAAAAAATACCTGTGCTGAATGTATTCTTTATTTTTTGCAAGAGCTTTGGAAGCTGAATCATCTTCATTAAATGCAACGAAAGCTTCTCCTTTTGGTTTTCCACTATACCGATCGTAAGTCATAACAATCCCTGGAAAAATTATTAGATAAAGCTACAAAAACAACCCCATATATTAAACATCCATAATGACAACGACATTTCAAACAATGTAAGTCGTCCTTTATCAAATTAAATTAAAGCTTCCTAATCATATCAATTCCAAAAAACACTACGAAATTCTGTATCAAATTAGTAATAAATTTGAAAGTGTTGAAATACTGATACATCATCTTTTAATTTCGATAGTTCCATTGCAACTATAACAAGTATAAGAACCATACTATAAAAATGTATTTCTTAAGCATAAACAAACTGCTTGCATTTGTGTAAATTAGAAATACCTTTATCGGCTATTTCAAGTGGTTCGAAGAAACGCATGATTTCTTCCTTAGTACAACCATATGGCAAACCTCCTAATCTAACGATAGATGTCTCACGGCCAGGCAAAGTTGAATCCGCCATTGATCCTCCGTAGCGCCTGTCGCCATTATCAAAATCCGATTCCATCGATGACACTTGTTGAAGCTTAAAAAAACTCAATATTATAGAACAAAATATCCCAAAAATTTAGTTGAAATTTTAATAGTAATCGATTTGTTTCAGTTAAAATCCAACTTTAAGATATATTTCAGCAACACCCTAAAAACTACTAAACGAGTTCCTTATTCCTAAGTGAGAAAAGCGATTGAGGAATGAATACAGCACTTGACGAAAATCAGAAAAGAAGCAAATGAAGCTAAGAAAGGACAAAAGAAATATGAAATGTTTAAAAAGAACTTAATCATTAAAAGGAAACATCTTGAGTTATCTAAAGAGTCAAATTTCCTCATTGCTTATATTATTTCCACTTTCTTCTTCAGTACATATTTGTTAAAACGAGTTTCGAAGCGTTTTCGCAGCTTACGCACTAATACTGATAATAACGTATTTGAATGAATAAATCAACAAACGGGAAACAAACTAACTTCCACGTATCGTTTGCCAATATATTTCTTATCTTTTGTTAAAGCAAAGTCATAATCTTCTCGACTGCTAAATACAACAAATCCCTCACCACTCGCACGCCCATCACGGTCTTTAGTCAGCTTTATCTGAGTAATTGATCTTGCCGCTTCTGAAAATGAAACTCATATTAAATTTGCTGAACTTTATTCATAAGCAAAAATAATTAGAATACAACTCATTTGCCACCATATTTCATAAAAATTACTCGATAAAAATACTGCAATCCGCCTTCTTAAAAACAATTCTTCATTTCAAATTTTGTCATCATTCTGATCCTGATGTTCATAACAACCTTCGATTTAAATTTTCATCATTTTCATCCTACGATTTTCTAAGGCAAGATATAAAAATATAGATAAAAATATAAATAAAAATTAAAAAAATGAAGAGTTTCTTGCATTGGAATGAAACACTTCCGATGAAAGAAATGAGGTCACAAATAAGAGAACAACCATGCTTAATTCAGTGCAAATTAATTTTGAGGAGCAATAAAACCAATAAATTTAACCTCACTCATAATTTTTTCACACATTTATTGCATTCCTAAATTTTTAGACCTAATTTACATATTCGGTTTAATGAAGTGAAAAATAAAGCGATCAACCAACCACCAAAGAATTCGCGTAGATCATCTTCTGTACAAGACCATGGCAAACCACGACACTTCATTATGAAATCCGTATCTGGCATTTTGCTTTAAGCTTTCAGGAATCAGGAATGGGATAACTTGGTAATGAATATCTAAAAATTCGAAAAAAAAAACATCAGGGCAACAACTACATGATGACCAAAAAATAACTCACTATATTTATACGCTAAACTACTTGGGAAAAAGTTATGTTTGACAAATTCTTTTGTAGAAAATTTATTTACAGTGAGAGTGCTAAATCCTATTCAACTGAACTTTCTGAAAAGAGCTGCTTCACCTTCTTCGCCCAGAATCTTTGAGACCTTGCAAGGTTTCAGGTCTCCAAGAAATAACATCCACCCGTGAGAAACAGTTCTCGTCCACGCACAGAGCTTTGATATTTAACGCAGCCTTTCAATGACAACTTCTAGCTTATATTGTCACACTTATCGGACTCTATTGCAAACATTTTTCTGCATACTTTCGTGGAATTTTTTCAAGTTATGGAGATAGAAAATAGTAATCTTACAGTGAAATTCGAGTGAATGGAAGATTGTATTTCATTGAAATCTTCATTTCAATATGTTTCAATTACTTCCTGATTTTCTTAGGGCTCTTAATTTTCTCAAAAATCGAAGGAATATGGAAGAACAAATTCTCAACATACAATCTACATATTTGCAACTATCCGTTATGTGAACTATTAACATTTGAATAAAAGTAAACTATAGAAATGGTGAACGACGAGAGTTTAATTTGTAATTGCAAACAGCAAATTTATTAAGCCAATATATACAAGGACACAAATATCTAGAAGGCATAGGATCGGAACTAATGAGAGCTTAAGAATTTTTAATTTCGATGTAAGAACGAAAGTTGATCCACTATTTCCATCTATCATATTATGTCCAAATCTTTCTGCTCAGAATAATTTAAATGCGAATAAAAGTTATTAATTGACTAAAAAAAAAGTGAGTGAAAAAAAGTATGTGAGATCCGCACAAATAACCGAGAAGTGATTATAAAGCTGTATAATATAAAAACAATATTACTTGCAGAACATCGATCAACCGGCGATTGAATACAAATTTATATCATAAAAATAACAAAAATATCCGAAATTCGAAGACAACGAAAATTTCAATTGATGCGAACAAATATTCGGCTTAAAATTTAAATTTTGGATGACGCTTTTTCAATTCGAATTTTTGAATAAAATGTAAATAAATGAATCTGAAAAATTAATTTGGCCAGAAAACTGAAAAAAAATGGTACACTGATACGATTTAATTTCAAAATTAAAAGAAACAAAAATGACCTAAACTGGACTAATTTAAATATTCTTTTTGTTCATACAGAAGGATAATGAAAATTTAACGTTGAAAACATTTCCCGAAGAATTCCTTCAACATTGTGAATAAGTGTAGGCGAGCCCAAATCAGGCTATGACTTGCATCGGGATATATCTGTAAATTATATCACTCTATTTTCTTCAATTCAGATAAAAAATTCACGGTAGAAAAGCCACCAGAGACCAGAGATTATGGCTTTTAAAAAACAAGACTTGAGGTTAAAATTTGAAAATTGAAGGCCAACATTATAAATCTTTGCGGATAAGAATATTAGACGGAACACTATTTTGATATTTATGCAAAAAAGAGATATGCATTCAATTTACTGCTTTAAAGCTGCGATATTGCTTTGATAAAATACAAAATCGAGAAAGGTATAGTCACTTAATTACTGAAATTCAAAGTTCCAAAATCTTTGAGTCCCTGATCCTCCTAAGATCCTTCATATTTTCACGACTTGTTTTCCCAAATAAGTAAACACAAATTTATAAAAACAAACCATAAGTTGGAATTGTATATTCTCCTCACTAAGTGCTTTTATTAATTGTGCAGAATTCTGCAGATGGACGTTATCTGCAAGCACTACTAAATCCAACAGAAAAAATAAATATTTAAAATCCTTTCTGGTTGCTATATTAAAGTAAGTGAAAGGTTATCAACAAAATATGGTCTACCTTTCTGAAAAATATCTCAAAATATTTAATTACACTGCATATAAAATAATCACTGTATTGTATAAATTTTAACTTTCAAAGTTTGCTAGAAAGATCAAAAAGTTCAAAAATAATCTAGCGACGGTTTATAAATTTTCTCACCATCGGACATCCCATGTACAAGTAGAAACTGTACTTCTTTGAACATGCTAACATTTCTGATAAGACTAGCTTGTTCATATGCAAGTTCACCTGCATCACCCATATAACGTTCCGTGTATGTAGCATCTGTAAATTTAGAAATTTTTGAAAATTAAAATTTAAATGATCGAGAATCGATCAATCAATAAAACAGTATAAGTATCAGGAATATATATTTAAAGTTTACCATACAACTTAAAGTCTGTAACAGGTGCAATGCTCACAGCACATTTGAACAGATGACTTGTACGTTCAACCACATGTGCTGCGACAAATCCGCCATATGACTGTAATGTGAAAGTAGTTATCATAATTCTAGCATGCTTATTTAATTATTCTAATTAAATGAAATATTCTCTGATCTTTACGAGGAACAATTTAATTTGGCTAATTTTATGCTAAAGCTAAGTGGTGTACTTTTTAGGTCTCAAATTTTCTTTAATTTCAATTGCTACTTTTTTAATTGAACTTGCAACACTCACCCAACCCCAGATTGCAATATGCTTCGAGTTGATAAAGCGATATTTAGAAGCTAATAGTCTGCAAAAAAAGAAATAAACAATATATTCACGAAGAAGTTGAAATTTATAGTTTTCGGAATTTTCAGAATAAAACTTTAAAATGTTAATAAAATCCTTTTTTTCATCTCAATATTGAAGAGAATCAAAGAAATGGATACTTCACTGTTTCAATTTGATCATCAATTTCCACTGTTCCTAAATGACCATATATCGGTTCTTTGTATTTCCAGCCTCTCATTCCGGATCCACGTCCATCGATATAAATGACAATATATTTTTCGTTAGATGCTAGAAACATATCTAACGTGTTGGGTGTTATTTCCTCAGTAACCTTTTGTGAACCTGGTCCGGTATATCTGCAAAAAATCTAAAAAATAAGATTAAAATTCCAAAAAAATATAATCTTAAAACATTTTAAATCTAATATGTAAGTTTTAAGAAATTCTTTAACGAGGGAATTAAATCAATAGTAATAAAAAGTAATTATGATACACGAAAAAATCCTCGTAAACATGGAAAAATGAAAACAAATTGAAAACTTACACGGAAACAATAATTGGATATTTGATATCAATAACTGTTTGGTCAAAACCTGGAGGTAATAACATCTTCACGATTGCTACTGCAATGTATTTTATCTTCCCATCTCATTTATTATCAATAATTATTTAATATTTTATAATTTGCAATAAGTTTCAACTCATGCCATAGAGGTATCCAAATTTCCTATCCGATTATACTGGTATTTAAGTTAATCCGTCAGAGTAGAGCAAAAAGCTTTTGGATCTGTCTTATAACTAATAAAATGATTTAAAAGAGGAATGTTGCATTTACCATATCCATTATGCAAAGTAACATTTTCATATCGCGTTGTAGCGAGAGCTTTTTCATTATATTTTTGTTCCAATTTCTTCCATTCTGTCAATTCCTCTACTGTAAAATAATATCAGTATGATTTTTATTACACATTTCTTTCCTTTCGAAATTATGTCATAAGGCTTTAAATTTGAACTTGATTCATAATAATAATAAAGCCGTTATCAATGAGTTCTTTCGCATGATAAAATGCAGGAAAATTCTTGTATGAAGAAGACCTTTAATTCTCTTGAAAAAACATTACTGCAAAGTATTGTTTAAAACTTTTTCATTCAATTGTCAAGTAGATTCAAGGTATTATTGTTATTGTTTATTTCCTGGAAAAATTACTCAATGAATTATTAGAGGAAATGGATGAAAAATATGTTCGAGGTATGCCTGGACCACGACAACTCACGATATATTTGTCTATATCGCTCGAAAATACCACATCCTGGAATGTGCAATCTGGTGCAATGCCACACGTTACGCATCTTATTGAATTATTATTTCTCGTCTGAAATTAAGTTTTCTGCTATAAAAGACTCCTCTATTATGTCAAAATTTCAAAGTCGTTTATATTTCTATTGCATTACTGAAGAAAAGTAATTAATAAAAATCTAATTGCAACTAAATTACGATGAAATTAATTTACCACATAATATGAAGCTGCGTACATATGCCTTTGAGATGGAAGTGGTGAAGCTGCCATAAAGTACCTAAACAAACCAACAAATTTATTTTCAAATAGATGAAAAACATAATTCAGATAGATGAATTAAGAGAACTTACTCCAAGCTTGATAAATCGTTTCGGGATTAACCAAAGCCTAACCAGTATTCAGAGATCCCTCGAATATTCGAAACTAAATTCTCTCAAGTGTTTTGATTGAGTAATTGATTAAAATGGAATTATCATGAATTTGTTGAGTTCTAAGCGCAAGCTCCATAAAGAAAGATGTTATTGTCGTGAACTTTTTTGAATTTGGGATTCCCAGATAAATGATTTATTTGACTTTGACTGAATATCATCGAATATACTGCAGCTGAGCGAGAATTGAGCTCTTTGTTGGTCGTACAAATCAACGTTAATGCTTTATTCAGAGCTGCTAAGAACCACAATTACCCAAGAAGAGTAATCGTGTTGTATCTCATAGAATACCTCCCGAAGACGCTCTTCTTCAACCGTAAAAAGAAGATGCAGCACAAAAAAACTCTTGCATAACGGTAAACCGATATAGCACAAAGATTAAAGGTCATGCGATATATAAATTAACTGAAACAAGTGAAATGAGAATTGTGTCGGATGGTATATCCTCCATCACCTCTTGAAGATGATGATGAAATAAAAAAGTGAAGTTATGATGAATTGAGATAGAACAAATATATGATCTGCTAAAAACTTCCCAACATATAATTTCATTATCTACAGATTTAACATTTCCTTTTATGTGATTTCGGTTTTTTCCGATAATTACAACACAGGAAATATACTTACACAAGTTTTGCCTTCTGATTGTAACCAATAATTGATGTGACATCATAATCACTCCATGTGAGAAATGTTGCTTTCCCATTTGTGTAATCTTTCTGCGAACAAATAGAATTTCAACAGCATAATTTCATTTTATTGAATCTTATCAAAATTCGAGACTAAAAAAAGTGCTCTGCAAAACTTACAGAGACAGATATTCGAGCAATTTGAGTAAATATTTCACTGGACGCAGTATGTGCAGGCAAGCTAACAAAATAAGAATCATTAGAGAAATGTCGAATACGGAAATTTTCCGGCTCAGCCCACAATTTATGTCCGGCAATAGTGTAGTATTGGTTAAAGTTCTGGAAATTAATGGAAAATGAATCAAAAGTTTTGCAACAATGAAACAAAAGACATTCTATTGCACAGACCAAATTTTTGAGAATAAAGAAATTTTTGGGAAGAAAGGTGCCGTGCCAACTTTGTATAAAAGGATTAGATATATCAGTATGATAGCATTTCTGAAAAATGTTTATTACTTCAGTAATGAGAAGTCTTCAGGCTGCAAACTTTTATATTAAATTGTTAATTCAGTAAAATTGATCTACCAGGACACATTTTCCGGAGTTGAAAGTACAAATTGTAATTGATGTAATATTTTGATATCTGTTAGCAAATACAGCCATCAAAAGATCTTCATTATAGAGTGATATCCAAGAGACTGAGAATAAGTAAGTGGATAAACTAAAAGCATTTTTTATATTCTTAATTTTAAATTTTCATCATTAATCTTACTGGAATTAAATATCCTAATTTAATATGGACTAGGATACGTTAAAATGAACTATATAATTCGAATAAAGCAATTGTTTCAGTTCTATCATTTGATATTGTGTCATACCTTTTGTGTTCAAGAACAATATCCATTTCTCGACATATTTTACTTTCCTTACTCCAAATGTTGATAGTAATTTCAGGTAAATATTTAACACCTGTTTTTGGATATGGTATTTTGTTTATCACCGGATACTGCTGCTGGCCGAATAATGGATATTGTATTAATGGAACTTTACGATCGTCAATTCTTACGAAAGCCAAATACTGCCCTGATTTTGACCACCACAAACCCTTGAAGAAATTTTTTATTATTACAAATGATTATTATGTAATATGTTGATCTATTTCTATCGAACTGAATATATTTACTTACTACATTGCTGTTGAAAATTTCTTCCTCATAGATCCAATCTGCGATGCCGTTGTACACCAATGTGTTATCATCTTGAGTAATCCGGTATATGCGGTTATCATCAGGTCCTCCGCCATAATAAATATCATTTCGGTGTACAAATATCTGTAAAACCACTATAATTGTTCCACTAAAATTTTTTCTTTCCAAAATGAAGTAATGAATTAGTACAAATATAAACAATAATATCGATTACTTTTGTAAATACTGGCAAGAAACTGCTGAAAATTTTTTAAGAATAATTATGTACTCTTATAAGATATCAGAACAAATTCGCTTCTTTTTGCAGAATCACTCTCCCCTCACATACAAACTTTTTCACCTAATTAGTTAAAGCAAATTAATTTATTCAAAAATTATGAAAAAATTCTGCGGCTCGATCAGATTTGGCAATAGGAGCAAGTTCATTTTACTGTGTTCAAAATGTGGGATAAACTTAAATTGTCTAATGATGAAGTCATGAAATCCGAAAGAAAATATCTAACGAATTAACGCGAAAAGTTAAGGTTAGGAAAAGTTGAAGTTCTATTTCTTTGTATTAAATTCGAAATATTTGAAGGCATATAATTAATTAATTAAGTCCGAAAAATGAGCATTTTCTTCTAAGTTAGGACTACCGGGTAATTTAAAAAGTTTTCTTCTCTTATTTGTTACTTTTAGACGCGTAAAATCGATTTCTCCTTTTATAAGTAGCTGTTATGGGATTTTTCAGTCAGATAATCGATTATTTCGAAAAACAAGAAGTAACAATTTCTGAAAAATATAAATAAATCTTCATAATCTGTTTTACTGATGATGACAATTTCTTAACACATTCTTGCTCCTCATGAGAGTACTCAACATTCCTGCATGAAAACGCGAAGAATTTGTTGGACAACCCGTATGGAAAGGTTAAAAGTGAAGGTTTAGATGGCAAAAAACTGTCTCTGTCTGCGATGAATTCATGAAAAATTTTTATTGAAGTTGAGAAAGTAGTATAAGGTATAATTATAGTTGCATACTATTTTAGAAGGTTAACAACTAGAATGATAGCTTCTATGTCTTGAAATCGATATCTATGTGAAATATATTCAGAACCATTCACCAAACCTACAAAGTCATTGGACGTTGGGTTCCAAGCAAACAGCTGCAGCAACTCATCCCCCGTTCCTAGCGGTCCAACTGATGCGAATGTCCTGTAGCAAACAGGAAATGAATGTTACCGAAAACAAAAAACGGAAAGACTGATCAAGATTTTTATTAAGACTTACTGCGACTGCACAGAATAAATCGAATAAGTCATAGCGTTACCATTCTGAAATGATACTTGCAAGATAATTTATATATTTCCGAAAGAGATATTTCAATCATTTTAGTACAGGCAAAATATCGCTTTATTATTAGTTTCTTTGCAACATTTAATATTAACTTTGATAAATATTATCTGTTGACAGCTTAAAATTCAAAAAAGATCAGAAAAGAGATTGTAATTTACCTTTTTATCATCATATGAGAGAGCGATATAGGAAGAATCATGTGAAAAAATAAGCTGGTTGAGATGTCCTTGCCTGCCCTATAAATAAATATCCATCAATCAAATAATTTTATCAAATTTGATAATTAAAATTACTTTACTAAATAGTAAAAGTTCGATGGATTCGTGAGAACGTAAATACAAATTTGTAAAAAATTTCAGCAATATTTACAATCATTTTTCAAAGTATATATATCATCGATCTTAATTGTTACCAGCAATATCAAGCATTATCACTTATCTCAATACCATTTTACCATTTTACTAACCAGGATATCATCTTTGGTGTAGAGATCAGAAGTGATCGGAAATGAAGAAGTGTTGACTATTTTGATAAAATCTATTGCTCTAAGGATAATACGATCATTGTCCATCCAGTCGATTGTTTCTATTGGACTCAATAATGTATTATGCAAAATATCTGTTAACGTTAATGGCGTCCCTTTACTCGTCTCACCAAAACTGACTATAATTTTACAATTCAAATTTACTTCAATTTAAATGAAAATTCATTTTAATATTAGGAAATCGTTGATATTATTATTTAATTATTTTGCAAAAGATTATGAAAAAAAGCTTTTAACACTTAGTATTTGTGAAGTTCTAGTCAACAAAATAAGTGAACTATAAAATTCTTTATCGAATAATTTTCGAGAGACATGTTTGAGTGAAATGGATGAATTTCAATAACTACAATAATAATTAGTTTAATGAGTATTATGGGTGAGTGATGATAATTATGAACTATGCAAAAAAGATAATGGAATTTATAGAATGGAATGAAGTTTGATTAAATCACCTTCTACAGCTCCTTAAAATGTGCTGTTATCCTTAAAATTTGTCGAAAAATCTTTACTTAAAATTATGGAGGATTTCATCTGTTTGCATATATATTCATTAATAACAATAGAACACACTTTTCGGCATTTTTGCTGTGGCAGTAATTCAAAATAAAATTTAAGAAGAATTAAACATTCATTATAACAAAAGACCTAACAAAATTGCAAAATGATGAAGCTCACACAGTTATGCTACAAAAAACTATATTCTACAAAAAATGCCAGTGCCATTCGCTTTTTTAAATACATTTTGCAAATTGCATTTCTACTTCATTATACAATCTGATTCAGTAAATCTTATTCGTATTCTAGGTTTTTTACCCTATTCTATCTATTACGAAAGTTTAACTTCTAGTGAATGATTTTACAAATATATATATATACTAAATTAATGTGTATTTCTGAGTGGTTTTTGCAAAGGTAGGTCATGCAGTGATTTGCTCTTAGTGAATATTAAGAGAAAGAGAGTATCTTAGGATATTGAAACAAACTTTAATTTTCATACATTTGTATACGTAAAAATTTCTGACTTTACATATCCAAATGTATGAAAATTGAGGCTTTGTCTATGATCAAATTAATGAATTACAATTCATTTAGTGTCGATTAAACAAGCAAAGAAAATGAAATAAAGGAAGCAAATTTTGCTATTATGACAAACGGTATCGGATGAGTTTAATGAACGAATACAGAAAATTCTCTAATCATGATATAATCATTGTGCGTCTCCGTTTATTTTTTTAATGATCTGGCAATACTTCAAATGCTTTCGGTATTTCTGATAATTCATTTCTACAGGATTAACTAAGAAAAATTAAACTAATAACTTACATGGAGTGATAAGAAGTGCAGCAGCAATGATAAGTGAGCACATGGCAGCGATAACTAGTAGAGCAATGATAATACCACGCCAGTTACGTTCGAAAGGTCCCGAACCTATCAATTCCTATAAAAATATATAAGATTCAAATTTAACGATATAATCTAAAAAGTGATGGAGTAAACTATGATTTTTATAGCTTTAAATTTAATTAAAGTCGAAATGTTGAATAAAATATCTTTCCTCATTATATGTTAATTTTCAGCTGAAATAAAATACTAATACTAAACTAAATACTAAAATACTAAATACACCATACTAAAATATTGAATTTGTACCACGCTGAACTGTTTATCACACTCGTTTAATCATTTCAATAAATTTCAATCATAAAATCACTTCAAAAAAAAATATTAACTGTTTACGTGCTGAAGTTAGAAACTGACCGTTTGATAATTCAACAATGTTTTCTCCACTAATAGAGACATGAAATATTGGCACAAAGTAGTTGAGAGTCATTTGAAGGAGTCTGATAAGATTTTGCGATATCTAATCCATGAATTAGAAATGGGAGGTGAACAAGCGACGAAGAAGTTGGCATTGATAAGAGGAGAATTTGCAATCATAATACTATCAGGAGAAGATACCAATTGGCCAATCACTACTTCTTATTTTAAACAATCGCTATAAAATCATTTTGAATTTGAACAATAAATAGAGTTATGATTGCTATTTGTGTAATTAAAGTCAATAATAGATATTTTTCAGTGCAGTAATTAATCGATATATCGATAACTAATTGCTCCATGAAGAAATAATCTTTGTTGCATTTTATTAACAATAAATTGAAAATTTATGATAGAAAAGTTTGGATGAAATGGAAGCATTGAAATGAAGTTGAGCAAATCCATACAGTGAATAAATTTGTAAATTGTCAATACAGTTATTCCTTCTAGGCGTTTAAGTCTGTTGCTCAATCCAACTTTAATGTAATAATTTTTATCAAAAAAATCCAATTTTTTCTTTATAACCATTCTTGTTCAATGAGGTTTACTGACTAACAGTTTTAATTCAATTTCATTGCTCTAACAGACTATTTTCATTGTATTTTGTGGAACTTTATTGTTTTCCTTATGAATTCAATTTTAATACTAGTTCAATAGGCCTGAACAGTATTCTGAGCAACAGAAAAATGAATATTATGTGATCTGTACACAGAAAACCTGTTTACTAACTATTCCAATTCGTTATTCGATTTTATATAAATCAAAGTATTTTTTGTTGGCTCTTTTTGGCAGTCTCTTGAATAAGTTTGATTTTAAATAACAAGTATAGCACAGAAAACTTTCTTAATTTCGAAAGGAAAAAATTACTTTAAGTAGGCTTTACATCAAAATTACATCGATCAGCTTTGATTATAATCATTTTTAATTCATAAATAATCCACATTTAACATATTACCTGACCAAATTTATAGACCTAGACAATTTAAATGAGAATTTTTGAAGTTCAATTTATAAGAAATATTAATCTTTCTTCAAGAAAGAAATGATTCTAAATATGGAATGAACGATAAAATGAACTTGTGATCCTCTAAGTTCATATAAAATCAGATAACTTGAAAATTGAAAGAAAGTTAAACAAATGAATAATACTTCATGTTATTCGACATTATTCTATTTTGTCTGATAAAATAGCTTCGTAAGCGCAATCTGAAAACTTTTCATTGCCATAAAATAGCGTCCGTTTCGCGTTTAAAAATATTTAATAAGAAAAAGATAAAAAGAGCAGAATGATCAAAATTAAGCTTTCTTCCAGGAATCACTGAGAAATTGGATTACTTGATAGATTATGTCAATGCTGCAGCAATAAAGAAAACTGTTTTCGGATGGAATAACTAACTTAACGTTAGCTGGAAGATTGTTCAGCGAAAGGTATATGGGTTAATGCTGATGAAAATGAAAAATTTTTCTTCCCCTAGCGATGGTCTCGAGTGTGATGAGAATTTAAGATGACTGTTAAGAATGATAGTGATTGATGACGATGGTGGTGATGATGATCGGGGATGACAAAATTAATTGAACTAGATGAGAAGAAAATATTAGGAGATTGTTTTGAATTTTTTTTGCTAAAAAAGATTAGGGTTATAAGAAAAAAGGTTTCTAATTTATCTGAGTTTGTGGGAAATATTTCTTGCCTTGGTTTCATTTTAGATCAAGCCTGAAAGTATAAGACAAAATTTCTGGGTTCCTAATTTCTGGTTTTTCTTTCAAAGTTTTTCTTTCAAATTTATCATGCAAAAACTGGTCTTTAAACATGTGCGCTTTTTTGTTCTTTCTCTGAATGACTTTTGATAGTTTGAGTGCTAAAATTTTTTAATCTCTCTATTCAAAAACATAGTTAAGGTGGAAAAGTGAAAACTCTGTTATATTGCATTTTTTGGAAAGAAATGAATGATTCCCTGGCTTAACAAGAAGAGGATATCTCAGGCAATATACATCAGAGCAGAGCAGTGGAAAATATTTTCGAAAAAATTTTTGATCTCTTTTCATATTTCATGTTACCATGCCGTTTTCTTTTTGATTGATTCTTTTTGATTTTTGATTGAGTATAGCGGTGTATTTGATTGTGAAAATTGGATGAATAGAAATTTTTAATTGACAGATTTCCAGAAATCGGGGAGGAATTTTTGAAAAGGTAATGCAAGATCCACTTCTAAGAAATTTGAAAACTTCTCCTTATCCATTTTAACACATAAAATTAACAAACCTACACTTCAAAAATTTTCGAACTTTGAAAGATAAAAGTGAGTGAAAATAAAAAGTTTAAATTCCTTCACAGAATCGGAATAAGGAATAAAATAAACACCTGAGAAGTTGCATCTTTCTGATACTCAATTCCAAAATGTAATAATAAATCCGTAAACAATTATCACTGAATGAATGAATCAATTATTGGTATGAAACTGAAAATTTTTAATTCCGAAAACGCGATTTTATTAGATTTGAGAATATATAATTTATAATTAGAATATATAATAGAATATATAATTTATGGTAAAGAATAACTTGAAAAGGCTTAAGAAGTTTAAATTTTATAAATTTATTGGTCAAATAAAGCGCATTTTCTTCTATTAAAATGTTTTTATAGCTCCCTAAGTGAACCGGTTTTACAACTGAGTTACTTTAAGGAGCTCATAGTAATAATTATTAATTTATTCTATTAATGCATCTGACAGATAGATTGCTAATTGTTCTTCAATATGACAATTTATGCACTTAAAATTCAGTTTATTAATTTCAAAACGGATCAGCAGCACAACAATTACTAATGCAAATGGAATATCACATAGAAAATCCCACTAGCATTTAATTGCGAAGGCTACCACTAATTGATTCACATTTTGGAAAACTAAAAAATGATTGAACAACAAGCCGTACGGTTTGTGCAAGTTCCTAGACAAGAAAGCCGATTAAATCTAATGAAGTTTGAAGTGCAATAGATATAATGAAAATAGCTAAAACTCGCGGCTTAATTAATTAGGGATATTTTTCGACCGGATAAATTGTGACAAACATTTGAGGAGTTGGAACAGCTTGATGAAGTGATATGCAAGGTGTGCAGATTTTGAGATTGAAAATTGAAGAAAATCCGTCAAAGTTTACTCATGATTGTTTTTCATCTTGTTTTTCAGATTAAGTGAGTTATCTGACTAAAAACTTTCAGAACAGCTACTCATAAAAAATTGATTTGACACATCTAATAATAAGAAGATGATAATTTTGATCTAGAAGACGCTTAGTTTCTGGGTAATCATATGCTTTCAATATTTGATAAAAAGAAAAGTAGCATACTTTCTAGAAATCATCAATAACTGATACCAGATGTTAGATGCTTCCTTCCGAATTTTATAGCTCCATATTTTGCCAAATAAAATTGATTTCACTATCATTATGAAAGGTTCATGTTTTTAGAAAACTGACGTAGAATACTCGTATTTTACTATTTCATAGCGTTTTTAAGGTCAGAAATTAGGATGTAACATTTCTCTTTTGAACGATAAACGAAAGTGATCTCAACTATCCTCCGCTTTAAAATAATTAATCGTCAAAGAAAACTTGTCATACGTTTCTGTAACAATAGCTACTAGTAAGCGATTGTGGTTTAAAGCAAGCTACTTTTTTAATTTATTTGCCATATAATTATTAATAAGTGGAGCAAAAGAAAAATAAAATGAACCTTATCGGCTCCTTCCAGAAGATCAGCATCGTTTGCAATCGAAACTGTCATAATTCGCTTATTATATCACGATTTGCTTAATTTTTTGTCCAAAAAGATATCACATCAATTCCGTTGGTGAGGAATTTTTTTCCCAAATTTATAGTCGATTTTGGATAAAGTAAATGATTGATAAGACAAAATAAGAATTAAGTACGACAAATCTTGATAGTAATAAGAAATAGATTTATGGATTTACATTAATGATCGGTAACGAAAGAACTGATGAAAAAAGAATGCATTTTTAAAAATCTTCCAGAAAAGGAATTTATTTCGAAATCGAAAACACAAACAGATTGAAAAGTTTTTTACAGTAAAATATTTAAAACAGTTTAGGTGAGTTGAAATGAGAAATAATCCATAGTTAGACTGGAAGTGTAGTTGAAGTTTAAGCCAATAATATTCAATTCATAGTAGAAGAGAAGAAAGACGGAAAATACTTCACTTCGTTTCAACAACACTTCAACGTTTACTTATCGATTAGACTCTTCTGAGTGGCTTCTTTATGTCATTAAGCTAAAGCATATGTGCCAGATGGATAGCTTCAACCATTCCACAAGACAAAACAAACTGATCATTTTGATGAAACAATTGACAAATCTATTTAGCACTCTTCTTATTCACTTTTTATGTTGAACGCCGATGGAAATTTTGATAATCGAAATTTGTTTGGGAGATTTCAAATCAGCAGAAATGAGAGTGATTAAATTAAAATTGAAGAAGTTTATCGCAAATTTTGTACGATGATGAAAATCACAAATCAAGCATGACGACAGGATGATGTTGAAGTAGAAAAATTAATGAAATTTGTTAAGTAATATATGCGCTACCTATCACTATAATCTTGGTGTTTTTGCAAAAAATTTTTATCCTGTTATGAGAACTGGGCATTTCCATTTACGTTTACAAATGCACTATATTTAACAAATTCACGTTTCGGTACATGACGCATTCTTCTCGTACTCTATTTGTAATATCTATATTACTTTCTATATTCTTCGTTCACCGAAGTTTACTGTGATAATGGAATATTTTGAATGAAAAGATAATCTGAGCAATATAAGTTTCCAAGAGATAGAAGACAACCAATCGTATTTATTATCGGAAAATCTCTTTTCATTCCATAGGAAATCTGGTGCAAAGATAATATCCTGACAGCTTTTTCCAGTTCTTCAGTGGAGTTGCATACAGTCAAAATTAATTTATTTTGTTGAATGAAACGACGAACAGATATAATAAACCAGAAATTAATTTTATTTGAAAAGAAGTACAAAAGAACCTTAATGTGTAAAGTCTTTGTAAACCATTTTCAATCTTCGTCGCTTTCAAATTTTGGTGATGAACGAGTAAAAGACTCTAGAATTTTGATGAAAATTACTGAAATAAATTCTCAAGACTTATATAAATTTCATCGAATAAATTTCCAATGATAAAAAATATTTGTCAAGAATATTCTAAATTTAAATTTAGGAGTTTAGAGACAACTGACATTCTATTGATAGTGCGCCTGAATGAATAGACTGAGAATGCTTTCGATAAAGACGCCATTATTTACCTGCTGTGATTTTGAAATTATAGTTCCTTCATAAATTTAAATTGAAGCCCTTCGATTGATCAATAAACAGGAGTGGTAAGAAGATGTAAATCATCTGATATTATCCAATCCTTGCATATTTCGAAACATGATAGTATAAATAAATGATCTCTTCTTTGTTTGAAGTTATAGAAATTCAATAAATAATAGGATCACACCACATCATCTCATGGAGTGGTTTGATTTTGTAGGATAATGATTGCACGGACATTCTACTTCATTTCAGTTCACTTTGGAATTCTAGGTTAAAAGGAACAAATGCATAGTAATTTGAAAATATTCTAAAAATGCTCTAATATCTAATAATAGTAAAATTCAATATTTCAATTTTATCAATATATTTATCGATCGATAACAACTACAGTTTTAAATGTATTAAATTTCGTAGTAAATCTAAAACCTTTTTAGCTATATAAGGAAATAACGATGATTATGGTAAGAAGTAACCTCTTGAGTTCCTTCTAGAATTTCGATTTCAGGAGTATATCCCATTACTGATTGCTTATTCAACTTTCAAAATGAACTGCTCGTAATCTGAAAATAGTTACATGTAATTTTCGCTTGACGGATCCACAAACAAAAAAACGAATTGTTGAAATCGTAACCTAGGAATTTCCTTCTTTTTTCCGTGGTAATTAATAGTATCGATTCTGAATTCCGAAACATTCAGGAGAAATCTAGACATTCTTCTTTCTCTTCTGTTTGAAACACATTTATGTAGATAGATGAGAATATAGGAGAGGGAGAGGCACTCGAAATTCCTTTTCTCAACTCGATCAAACTATTGGAAACTACTTCGGAACAAAAGCACCCTTAATTGGAATTTATTAAATTCCTATACTTTTCTAAATTTTCACCGAAATGTTTTGCTGATCGACTTATTTAAACCAACATAAGTCGAGAATCCATAACGAACTGGGAGTTTTAGAAAGAATATATTAATATGAAACTTTTCATATTAAAAAGGAAAACATTTTTCAATTGAATAAAATTAGAACAAATGCCAAGAAACTGGAATGAAATGAAATGTGCGATAAACAGAATAAATAACTTATTGCTTGTGTTTTCATCCCTGAAAATTCAAAACTTTGTAAATTAAAGCTTCAGGAATATTCTATTCAATGCACGGAGTAAAAAATATCGAAAAATATTTGAATAAAAATTCTCTGATTTAAATACATCTAATGTGGAGATGAAATTGAAGGAGCTAGTGCTTTTTGCCTTCAACTAAACAAAAAATTCTTTATCCCACCTCTGAGAATTATGAGGCCTGTCACATCAATGGCTTGCATAACCGAATAACTTTTGTGAACCAAACTTCATTTAATATTTAAATAAATTTGTGATTCATAATATATTATATCGTTCGAAATATTTTTCTTTTATGAAAAGTGAATATTTTATAACAAAGTATTCAGTAAATTCGAACAAATATAAGTGAGAATTTTTATGAAATGCTGTAAAATATGATTCGATATGATTCATTAGTTTAGTTTTCGTCCATCCATTTAGTTAGAGCTCGTGATTCAATTTAGGAAGTTAATCAAAAATGAGTATTAATTGGGATGGAGAACTGAACAGTTTTTAGGTTTCATTAAAAATAAGAGATAGAGGGAATAAAACGATAAAAGTTATCACCTTGTGTTACACAAATATCGTCGGCAGAGAAGAAAATATCATTTCACTTAATTATTTTAGATAGAATGACTGGCAGAAAAAAAACGTTGATAGTGGGGTCAAATAATTTATGGTTTCCGAATAAAACGAATGGGCGGATAAATTATTTCGAAAGTTAATATTTCAGAGTAAAAAGACCATGTTATTCATCGTAATGTTTTACCTTTAGTTTTATAATAAATTGAAAGAATAGGAAAGAATTCGAAAGATGTGGAAAAGAATATAAGCTAAATCTGAAATGTAAAGTTATGAGAAAGAGTATAGTAAGTTTTAAATTTAACTTTAAGATTTTGGATAGAACAATTGATACTAATGAAAAAGTAGGCAATGGTATAGAGAATATGCTGCGTGGATTATAATAATAAGAGGACAATTTCTGGTATTTATCAAATACAAGCTAAATTTCAGTATGCATGAAAAAGATACGATAGATACAACGTGATAGATATTAGAGAGATAAGCATTTGAAACAAACTCTATAACATCTTCTGCCTAATTTTTAATCACAAAGCTAATTGATAAATACAGATAAGACGAATTGCGTAGCATTTAATACTAATAAGATTGGAGCCATAGATAAATCAAAATATGATGTTCATCTGCGAATCACACATTTTTTGATATATTTAATTTCTTTTAAGTCAAATAATCGTAGATTTAAAAATGGTAAATGTAGAAACTTTTTTTTATTATTTAAGAAATACATAATTTTGAACTTTTTTCAGCGCCTTACTTCTCTAGCCTTTTGAAATTGATGTCAAAACTAGAAATGCTCGCTTTTTTCCTACTTGAATCTTTTCTATTCTAAACTCATTAAATTAATTAGCAAATGATGAAAGAAAAGTATTCTTCCCATATTTCTCTAAGCTATTTTAATATATGCATAAAGTTATTCTTTTTCTTTATCGAACACTGATCATGAGAATTTCGAGATTGTGAAACATCCTTTCTTGTATTTTAACACCCTTCTTTGTACTTTAGCACCTTTCACAGTCTCAAATAATTTTGAAGAATGGTTGCAATTAGAAATCATAATCAGTGGAGAATAGCAAGTTAACTGAAATTGAACTATTTTAATATTTGTCCTTCTTCACTTGTCGTTTTCAAAATTTATGCATTTTCTTCTTTGTGTAATTTTCAAATTTCATAGTTTTGTTTATTTAATCGTATAAAAAAGAATATTCGAACAAAAGTCGTTATGTTGAAAGAATTGTGCTTCTATTTCTTTAATTCAAAGAAACTGAAATTTGTTAAAGTCTTTTGGTTTTAAAAATTGTAAGCAATCCTTAAGCAGTGTCTGAAATTTCTAGGCTTTTAAAAACTATAAGTGATTTTTAAACAAATACGACATTTTCTGCATTTATTTGTTTGGTATAAGAATGACCTCAAAATTCAATTGAGTAAACGGTCATTCTTATAAGAATGACCGTTTACTCAATTGAATTTTAAGAATACTCAGATGCGAATAATATTGCAAAAATAAAAATGTTTAAATAATCAATCAAAATCCAATTTAACTACCTTTGATTATTCTTTGGAGCAGAATTTTAGGTGTATGAAGAAATTTCATTTTCAAATACTCTCTTTCATGAATACAAAAGGTTATAAAAATATCACTAAGAAAGCAATAAACGAGTCTATTTCGAATAGGAATTATTCATTAAAACTATGTCAAGCATATATTTATTGGAAAGAGAAAAAAGAAATGTTAATCATATGATACTTTTTAATGTGATGAAATTATGTAACGGACCGAAATTTGCGCTCGGGAACCGTGTTATTCTTGGTCACTTCGGAGTGTTTGTTGTGTTTATTAGGCACTGTTGCAGCTAAGGTTCGATTCCTCGTGGTGGACTTTATGTTCGTGAGTTTTAGATTATTTGAGTAAGATTAACCAGATCGAGGAGAGATTCTTTAATTCTTTTCAGTGCTAACTCAATTAAAGATACTGGCTAAGGCGAAATTTACTATGACTTAGCCTCATATTTCATGGTCACGAAATTGACTGCGTATTCACGTCTTCCTGAACTGGTGCGCAACTAAGATTCTGCTCAACATCATTTGTTTATTTAATTACATTTTGCTATTTAAAATCCATGTAGACTTGATGCATTGTATCAATATTAGTTTCTATTCTCCACACACTTTTTATATATTTCAAGAATGTTTAATATGAACGGCTCAGAACTTGTCAGCTTTATGGGATGTATACTGTAAAATAATGCCATTACATCTCATATTTGTCACGAGTTATCAACAGGTTCAACACTGCTTCGGAGGAAGCTTCAACAAATCAGTTACTATTTCTCTCTCGCAATTTCAGGTTTTTGAGTAAATTGTACATCAATGTTAGGAAATTGCATATCAATATTACAAATGTTCACAGTTACAAACATTCGGTATTAATTATACAGTAGCTGTAATGTCTTCGACCCATTCGAAAGGTTTCTATTTAACCATTACTTGTTTGCGCTACTCGAATCTAAATGCATTGAGCTTGGCATTGCTAAAAATATAACGTAAAGAAACATGAAAATTTGATTGAATCCAGCAATCTTATTTCGCTTAATAGCAGAATGTTAAAGCCAATTAGCTAGAAGCATCACAAGCATATTTTACGTCACAATTCAGCTTTTTTGACTACTTTTTCCATAAGACGAATTTCGAATAAACGGAAATCTATTTTCACGTGTTTTTTTTAACAATTAGAATTTCTACAAAAAGGATCTATGTTTACTCAAAATTTTTTGTTTTCTATGGTTTTTTTTAATTTGATTAAAATTTTATGCTTTTTTTTGACAGCATGCACTGCTCAGTGTTTCAAGAATTTGGTTGATTAATATTGACTGACAGTGGTTTTTAGATTATGTTTATGATGTTCATATGGACATCAATCATCAATTTTTCCCGTTACCGAGCGTAATTATTCCGAATATCATGATTAAACGACCATCCGTGACAGAGGTAAGTCATTACCTGAATTTTCTGATTATTAGTATCCTGAATTTTATGTGATATATGTTCCCCGAAAATAGCATTTTTCTAAAACTTTTTATAAAATTTTAGTACAATTTCGAGAGCGAGAGAAAAGCCATTGCCGATTACGAGAAGAATATGGCTGACTTAACAATTAAAATGAAAGAAATGAAAACTAAAAATGTAATCCCTAAAAGGCAACCAGACATTACGGTTGAAAGAATTCCAGATGTAATCTGCGAATTACATACTCGAAAAGTTCATTCAGGTGTCATACTAGAACCAAGTCGTGTTATAGCAACAACTTCTCAACAGGTTAGAATCTCATCCAATTCGATTTCTTTCTAATTTAGTATCTCTCAAATACGTTCATATTTGTCACTGTTTTATGTGCCAAATCATGATTTCCCACTGCAGCAAAATCCGAAACCGATGAAGCCAGCATTGAATGCCTTCGAAGAATTTGAATTGAAGCCAAATATTTTTGATCTCCTGGAATTACGTACTATAGATGATAAAGCTGCTCTTGAACAAATCCTTGCCAATGCCACGCCACCACTATCCAAGAGCGTTGTCGAAAGTAGCATTCAATCTTCCTCAGATTACTGTCTTCATCATCGGTTCCAAATATGGTCTGTTGTAGCTCCTTTTATTTATCCATAATTTTATTCATGATTCCTTAAAATCACATTATTAGATTCAATCACTGAAGAAGCACACTTAAATTCAAAATCTCATCAGACTAGTTCTCTTTTTCTTCATTTTTGACTCTAACAAATTGTTCCGTTTAACATTTCGGGTTCACAATCGTGAAATTTTTTCTTATTTGTGCTATTTCAGAGTGTGGAGGTGTCAGAAACTGGTGATACTCATGCTTTGTATAATTTATCGGCCACTCTCAAAAGTTTCAATAGCTCCGTTGATATAGGCGTTCTTAGCGCTTCTTTCAGGCAAAATTTATGAGGTTTTCTTCTCTTTGGGCTGACCAAATTCCAATAATTTCGCAAGTTTTTTTTTTGCAATTATTTGTGATGTTCAAGAAAAGGGTTTGTCCGTTTTCAAGATGAAACTCAATATCATCTATGAAACATGTCATTTTAGTCTTTCTCCAACAGTAGAATTATTTTTGGAAATGACTTTTGATCAAATTGATCAAATTAGTTTTCCTGAGATTTGCCTACATGTCGCAACTTGTGATGTAAAAAATAAATTGAACCTAACTCATAATATTTCATAATAGCATTTTATTTCAATTCACAAATGTCAGATTTTGGTTTAAATATTTAATTGCAGTTGCATAGTATTCGGGACTGATTCTATTGTTTTTCATAATTTTCAGATGAATTTGTTATCGATCTATAATATTTCGAATTTGAGTGTAGTGTGTAACTTCTGCTTTAAAATATGTCACTGGCCTTCATGTATTTCGTGGTTTTCTTACCAGATCCTAAATAGCCTTATTTCAACTGTTCTTCCTGAATTTTTGACTAATAAAACATTTTAATGTACCGTTTTATTTTTGCTAGTAACTTGTTTTTCTCACTTGATTTTGCATTTCTTTTAGTTGGTTCAATTGCTTTGTGACTAGGAAGTCAAAGCAAAATAAATTTTCATTCCTAGTTCACTAATGAACGAAAACTACTTTTTTGATACTCCGACATATTCCGAGCTAACTCTTTCTTGTTCTCATGTGCTGTTTTGAAGTAACGGATACTTTTGTTCGTAGGATTTTTTAATATGTTAATCGTGCGTCGATATTTCACGTTATAGAAGATACTGTTGATGTTCGTAATGATGAGATTAAATGTCCGAGATACCACGAATTCGATAGATGTTGACTTTTTTACATGAAAACTTTCAGAGATTTTATCACGCAAATTGACCATCTTCACTGAAATTCTACAGCTTTATGCACAGAAAGAAAAGTCCTACTTAGATCAAAGAAAGCATTCTGTTTTTTTTTTCGAAAGTCTCCATTTTTGCATTCAATGCATCAGATGTAAATTGATGAGTGGTGAAGCTGTAAAATTTTGTGGTAATTTTCGGGAAAATTCAACTGTTTATCACATATTTCAGTCGATTAGTGGAATTAATCAAATAGCGGATCTTTTTCCAGAATGAAAATTAATGGATTTTACTTTTGGAATCAGTGATTCATTTTAATCATGCAAAGAATTGAATAGATTTCATTGATATTGTTGTTGATATATACCCATCCATTTTTCTCTTCGATAATATTTACTTCATCCTTTGCAGGAATGCTTAAATAATGGATGAATTGTTTTCATTACAGTAAGATAGTACTACGATACGCTGTGTGCAATATATGCATAAGGAAATATAGGAGAAGCGTTTGAGTAGCAGTGGTCAGTGGTTAGACTGAATGAAGCAGAGAAAGAGAAAGATGGATGAGTAGATGAAGTGTTTGGACGACTTCATCTCCAATTCTCGTTATTGATTTTTGTATCAGATGGCAGTTCGTATGGACTGGTGACAGTGATGTTTTTCAACGCTCTTTTATTTCACCTACTGCTTTCCTTTGTTCCATTTCTGGACACATCAGCGCTACCGGCTATATTTCCAGGTAAATCGCTAACTTTGATGGTAAGGGACCGATGTCATCAAGTACAATTGACATATGTTGCATTAGGAGACCATAGTTATATTTCATTGCAGCATTAGAAATCATTAGTTTTTTTCCATCGCTAGTGTTGTATAAATGATAATTTTTTGGAATTAGTTAAATTTCATCTGCAGAGAATGTCTTTACGGTTGGACGATTAGAATATAGGCGGTTACTGCTAGATCCGCAATCTGCATCCCTTTATGTGGGCGCAAATGGTCACATATTTCGGTTATGGGCATATAATATCAATTCAACTGCATCTACGGACGACCTGGTGCTTTACACTTTCATTTCTCAGTATAATTTCAAAATTTTATGCAATTCTTATCATTTAATTGTTTATGAAGTTTTAATATGTGAAACTGATGCCTTGTACTACCGAGGAATATATATAAAGAGTTTATTTCTATTCTAACATAAGTTAAAGTTGCTGTATAAACTAGTGATAATGCTAAGAAAAGATTGCACGGAATTTTAAAAGATAATTCTGGCATTTTCAATTTATTTAATGTATGTGTTTTTATTGTAAATTTAGTATGCTCAAGCAGAGCTTCCGGTTTCATTATCCGATGCCGAAGAGTGCCGTCGAGCTGGTCATGCGGAATGTGTCAATGGAGTACGTCTTATGTTCTTGAAGGAAGGTCGTCAAACGTTATTAGTTTGCTCTTCGAATGCTATGAAGCCGCAGCTACGTGAGCTGGATGCGCTATCGCTTCAGGAACGTTCTTCACCCGAAAATGTTATCGGTGTCTGTTCAGCTCACTTGAATCTTAATACAACAGCAGTACTTGTCGGTGAATTCTTTTTCTATATATACTAGTTTTATCAAATGCTATGAGTCATGTCTGCGATAATTGTAATATTTTATACTCCAAGGAAGACAGATAAATTTGTTGTATTGCTGATAAATTTATAGAATGGGGCAATCCGGATGACATACCTGCCATTTATTCTGGTATCAGAACGGGCCTTATTTTGGATAACAATCTTATTTATCGGCCACCGCTAGTCAAAAACAGCAAGGAAGTGTATTCTTCAATGCGAACCATCTATACAGATTCGAAATGGTTATATGGTAAATTAATATAAATATAAAACTGCAAAAAATTGTATTGCATAAGAAATAAAGATGATGTGCTTTAAATGGTACGAGATGGATGAGCAAGAAAAAACCGTGGTGTGGAAGAAAATCTTGGTAGCATTCAAAATGCTAAACACATCAACTTAATATGTGGAATTTTTTTTTTATATATATGATTTATTGACATCTACTATAATCTTGGTTTAGAACCAGACTTCGTGGCATCATTCAGCATTGATAAGTATGTCTACTTCTTTTTCCGTGAAGTGGCAATTGAGCGTGAGAACTGTGAACGTGTTGTATTCTCTAGAGTTGCTCGTATTTGTAAGGTGAACTCTATTTTCCCTTTTTGAGTTTTATTACTTGTTTTTCCGAATAATTGTGAATATCTGATAGTCTGATAGTTATCTCAATACGTTGTTTTCTTCATTTAACTTCATTTCTTGGTTTCTGAATATAGTTTCTGATAATAGCTTACAATTTATCAAACTTGCTATTATTGTAATACTATGTTAAGTGGCTTTTCGATTAGCTTGTAAGCATCAATTGTAGAAAGACGTTGGTGGGAAAAACGTGTTGCGACAAGTTTGGACTACTTTTATCAAAGCTCGCCTGAACTGCTCAACTTCTTCAAAGTTCCCCATTTATTTCAATGAATTGCGTATGTTTGGTTTATGTCTTTGAAAATTTGTATGTTGTTAGTAAATTAAAGGTTTGTTTTGTGTTCGGATTTTTTTGTTCAGCATATTGAAACTGTTAAATTTGGCAGTTATCAATAATTATTCATAGTGATTATTCCATTGCCCTTTGCTTATTTTCATTAAATAATATCAATCAGGTATTTTACAAATACTTTTTGATCAAATGAATTCTGATGTATTTGGATGTAAATAAATTTCTGGCACAATATGGTTTGGGTACTGTTTTTATTAATTTTGTGTAACATTTCTAATTTCAGAATCACTGCAAATCATAAATAGCAGATCTGATAGTTTGTTCTACGCTACTTTCATAACACCTGAAATTTCCTTTGGCGGCAGTGCCGTTTGCGCATTTTCATTAAATAATATCAATCAGGTATTTTACAAATACTTTTTGGTCAAATGAATTCTGATGTATTTGGATATAACTAAATTTTCATATAAAAAATCAGTGTCTGATTAAATTATTTAGTAATTAATAGTTCAATGGGCTCGACTGCTATAAATTTGGCATTCAAATTGGACCTTTTCAAAGTCAGGTTTATTGGGACACGTAATTATGTCTATATTTACCATTTCATATCCAAATAATATTTTTTTTGCTGTTTGCAGCTGTTTGATCATGGAAATTTTTTGGAGCAAACTTCATCTGATGGTAGATGGATCAATACACCACCAAAAAATGTGCCGAAACATCGTCCTGGAACGGTCAATTTTTTAATTCATTATTCACGCCAAAATTTTTTTCTCACCAGACTTTTTTTTTACGAAGTAGTTTGATTTTCCCATTATTGTAGTGCACAGATAATTCAGCATCTGTTCCGGATAGTAGTTTACATTTTGCGCGATCTCATTTACTAATGGCAGATACTGTATCCGCCGATCTTCCACTACTAATATTGCGTGATGAACTGCTAACACATATTGTTGTCGATCCAATGAAAGACGCCAATGTTATCTTCGTTTATTCTCATAGGTTAGTTTAAATCATTTTTAAAAATAATTACGTGGAAATTTTACCTGATCGTAAGTAACAAGGATTTATTTGAAATTTTTATTAATTCCTTGAACCATTCTTAACATTTTTCAGTTTTTATTATAAATATTCAAAAATATTCAGCACAAAATTGAACTATAGGCAACATACATTGTCTTGCAGTTCCCAAAGACTTCATAAAATAGTGCATTGGTATGAACAAGTAGATATGCATTCAAAATTACTAGCCACATATGCTTTGAAAAATACTGGAACTATTTTTGCTATGACACTCTTACCCGGCGAATTTATCTATTTATCGGATGAGGATAACGTTGCCCAATATTTCGTAGCCCAATGTTCGTTTTACACTACATGTACGCAATGTGCTCTTGACCCTTACTGTTCATGGAATATTGCTCGGGAATTATGTTATAAACGTGAACAAGCCCATTCATCGACTGCTGGGTAAATAATTTGTTTTCTTTCATTTTTCTTCTGTTTTGAAGGTCACTGTGTTTTTTCGTAGTCTAAATTTTTGCTTAGGGAAATATTAAATGAACTTTCAAAATAGCGTTTCGTCGAAGACGTTGTCTTATTAATAGTTTAGTTTTAAATAAAATTCCAACAAAGGATGTTTTCATCATTTCTCATTCATGGTGCGTAAAGGAAGTTATGTTTTTAAGGTTAACTTCATTTATAAGTTATTTAAGTTTTAGGTGGGTCAGTTCTATTTCGAAAGGTGTTGACAAATGTCTAGGGCATGTAAAACGGATGGCGACTAATGCCTATATTGGTGATACATTGCATCTCACATGTGTGGCGCAGTCAGCATGGATTTTTAATACTGAACCAGTTTCACCGTCTACAAGACGACTATTAACAACTGAAGGAGGGCTCGTTGTTTTCAATGCAAGCGTTATTTAAATTATAAACAGTTTTTTTGTTCCTAATTTAAATATTAATCTTCATAAATATTTTGTTCCACTCTTTTTTTGAAATAATCGCTCTCTTTCGGCATTTATAAAAAACATGTATCTTATTTCTTTAGGTTTCGGGAGTAGACAGCGGTATCTATGAATGCACTATGGATGAAAAACCTATTATGATATATGAAATTACAGTCGATGATGGTTAGTTGTCATTTATTAGTGTACGTATCACGGCAGCCAAGATTGATCTGACATTGAGATGATAAGCAGTACTTTTTTCTGTAATTTGACTATAAACTTGATGATATTAGGTTTTTACAGCCGAATGCATACAACCGACTAATGTGGCTCAGTTTAAATCGAAGTATCGGGAATGGTGTCAGAAATTTGCCAAATACAAGCATTCCGCTGAAAGATGGCAGCTTTGGTATGATAGGAATGTAAGGATTTTTTAATTTAAATATTTTTTTTGGATTCAATTTCAAATTCAAAATTAATTTCTACGTCAAATCACTCATTTAAATCATTTATCTTATTAATCTAAAATGGTAAGTATTATAATGATAATGATGATGTTAGTTAGTTTTATTCTTTCGATAAGGCTGTAAAAAGTCTAGTTAATTACGAATTCCAAAATAAATTTCAACCTTCACTATTTAAATATGAGTAATTTTAGGCAGCAAATTGTCCCAATCAGGGGTTCACCAATTTCAATCACATTACCACTGAATAACTTCACTGATTGGAGTAACAGAAAATTCTTTCTTCTTGAGGTCAGTTTTTGTATATTTGTAGCTATTTATCATTCCTCTGATATTTGTGATCTCTTGATGGCATCATAAAGGTGTGGAATTCAAAACCAAATTAAGTTCAACATATTCACTGTTAGTTTTTATGCTTTTTCGCAATAAAATGATTGTTGTCTAAAGCGTTAAATCATAAATTTATTTTTGTAATTGATTTTTATACGAATCTGATATTATTGTCATGTTTTCTTAATATTCTTATCTCTTCGTTAATTTCTTTTATACTTCCAGCTGTCGGCAAAAGCATAAAAAAATATGCTAAATCCGTAGATGATGAAATTACGTGTTAGGAAGTTTTTTTGTAGATATATTCAGTTGATGCTAATCATATGCTTTCTTCTATCTCAAATCGTTGTAATTTCATCTTTTTTTATCTTTTCATCTTCTTCAAGGAATGACTAAAGGTTAATTACTATCTTCTCACAGTTGCTTCATCATCCTTAAAGGGATAATGAAGGGTTTCCACTTACACAGTTCTCCAGAGTGATCTTAGTGAGGGATGACTGACAATGATAACTTTTTTCTTATGGAAATTTATATTTTCCAGTTATTTCACTAGGATTTATAATTCAAAATTGCTAAATTATGTTAATTATGTCAAAAGTTGACTGGAAATTGAAAAAATAAGAATACAGAGTTCACAAATATTCTACAAATGCCGGTTATTATGTAAGCATTGAAATCATAAACTCTTCTAATAATATATATATATGGCACTGAAATAATGACAAATTAGCTTCATAAAAAGCAGCCCCCTTTTAAAAGTTTTACGAGAAAGTTACCAAAATGCTTCATAGGATTTTTTTACACTTGTCTAATGAAGATGTCTAGATGGGATTCATAGTAAATGCATGAAGTTCAAATTATATATAAGCTGAATATGACTTATTTGTTCCTTGAATCTGTCTATTATCGTCGACAAATGTCTGCTTGTAATTTGTGACATCGTTGACAACTCAATCGACAATTTTCATTCATCCAAAACTGATTTTTATGGCACTAATCTTGAGTGGTCCATATCGGACAAAGTAAGTGTCGATCGGAACATTCTGTAATTAAAAATTCATTTCATTCGTCATCAATCAAATTAATGGCAGTAAAATTTAAACTCAGTTCATTAGAATGGAAGACAGGAACAATTTAATAAATGTGACAATGTGACATTACAAAAGTGAGGCAGTAAAAAATCGGAAATAACAACAGTCAAGTTATGAAAATTGAAACAATGAGTTGTTATGATGATGAATAAAGTCGATGAAGCTCAGTGACTCAATACAGATGTAATATTTTAGAACAATTAACAATATCGCCGAACTATGAAGTGAGTAATGTGTTACGTGGAAGAGAGTGAAATTTTTCAAACAAAAAAGTAACAAAAAAACTGCTTGAAGTAAAGGTATAGGAAAAAGTAAAAAGGGACTTGGGACAATGGCACTAGACTGAGACAAAGAGGAAGGTTAAAAGGATTAAGAGTGGTTTTTTGAGATAAAATGAATGGGGTGAATTTGAACTTAAATTTGAAATAAAGGAGAAGTCCGATTTCTACAGGCAGTATTGTAAAAGATGGCAGTAAACGGTTGGCCAAAAGCAGTTATCGGTGATGATTGTCGTAATTGAGTGCAAGAAAGAAAATGGTTAACTCTCGATTTAAAATACAATAGGCGAATAGGAAGTTCTTATTAATTTCTTGAGTTTTTATGATGTTGTCATTTCTAAGAATTCTAGCAATTACAACTAATTTATAAATCGCAATAGTATTATTCAAACTAATAATTTTTAAGCATATCATTCCAGGCTTATCATTCATAAACTTACTGAAAACTGTTAAACGCTTAAAATGGATAGATACGGCCAAAAAACTTACCAGACTCTATGTTATACTGTGCGATACATTTATGACACCAATCAAGCATTACTTTCTTATTTGTTTTACATTCGTCTCTATTGGCCCAAACCGAACAACATTCATGACTATTATAACATTTCCTGAAGTGAAAGAATTTGCCATATCACTGATAAAAATGGTTCAGTTAATTAATCAATTAATAATAAAATGATTAAATGACTTGATGAAATATTCCTTATGAATTCTCGATTGTAATAACCGGTGAATTTGAGATCAATTGGAGTTACTAGCCTTAACTAGTGTTTTTTTAATAAAAAAGTTGATTTTTCTTATGCCAGAAATTTCTTATTATTCCATACTTGTTCAGGAAAATACTGAATATTTCTAACGGATGACATATAAAAGAAAGAAAAGAAAAAAGGATGAATGAGTAGTAGTACTGAGATAAACTTCGTCTTCACAAGAAACCTTTTCAATGTCGGTCGTTTTGAGCCATTTTGCTCTGTCTGAAATAAGAGAAAAAACGAAATTTATTTTAAGAAGAAATGTGACAGAAGAAAAAAATGAATAACAATAAAGAAATTCCAAAGTTCTATAAAATTAGTTAAAAACTGGAAGGAAAATGTAAGTCACTGTTAAAAATGACCTCTGTCGCTGGAAAAGCGAGGAAATGAAGGATGATGAAACCCTTTGTTCTGGATTTGATATTGTAAGCTAAAGGCATGTTTGTGGTTTTACAAGCTCTGTTAACGAAATCCTTTGTTCTTGAAATTGAAATGTAATTGGCCAAGATCCTCCCTCCTTCAGAATAAAGAAAGTACCAAACTATGAAGCATTGGAAAGGTTTGGTTTCAAGGAGGGTGGCTGCTTAACGGAAGGGTATAATGATAACCGTATCTCTTTGTCTGACTGAATATCGTCTGTAATACTCGTGTGGATATTGCGAAATATTTTAATGTGTTAATGTCGTGTTGTTGTATGTTATGAAATCTAAAGTAATAAAGGTTTAATTACCCAAGTTTCAGGTACACCCAAAGTATCAGCAATCACATCTGCCTGACGAAAAGGCTAACAGTTTGCTTACTTACGATTAGAAAGAAAGATTGTCACGGTCAAAGAAGATCGACGACAATAACAGGAAAGAAAGAATAACTCTAGAAGAATACTATTGTCGCGGTTAAAGGAAATCGCCAACAACCTCAAACTATCCTCACTTTTTGTAAAGTGAAAAATTTGAAATTAAAAAAGTATTTCATCTTGCTTCTGAAGAGCTGAGGCACTTTTAATACATCTTCCGGATAGACAAAAACCATAGTAGCACGGATTTCCTGATGCGTATAGCCATCACAATTGCCGCCCAAATGTATTTTTGCGGAACATTGAGCGTATCCATTGAAAATCACAGAATAAGAATCTGAATCCATGTTTTGCTGCTTTCATGCATAGCAAAACTCTTATCTATTCATCAATTTGCTCATTAATAAAATTTATTCCACAAATTCCATCTCTTTCATTACCATTAATACAGCTAATATCGTACCACTAAACTTTTCAAATTTCATGGCGACTTATCATTTCATTGAGTTTTTAATCGCAATAATCATGAAATTAAACAAATACAGGTGATATCGTAATAAGTTTGGAAACAAATTTCCCACTAAGTTAGTTTGAAATTGTTATAAGAATTAGTGAAAAGGCGAAACTGATAACCACTTACTCGCTTCCACACTCCTTATCTTCACCTTCATGGCATGCAGGTCGTGGCTCATACGATACAGTCTTTCGTTGTAATTATTACTGATTCCAATGTTTCTCAGTGGTTCGAATGGTCGCATGAGATTTTGCGCAAAATGACTTTCACTGCTGCATTCCGGTAAATCTGGAGGATAACTTTTTGATCGTGCATCCCGACTCTGCAAAAAATTGTGAAATAATTGTAAATGGATATAATTTTTTAGAATTACTTTGAAGATTTGTAAATTATTCCTGTGTGCAACATGAGTGAAAGATAAAGAAATTTGAGTTAGATGTAAATTTAATCAAAATGATTGAAATACTTGTCGATGTTGTCACCAATATTCCCAAATGCTATCCACAAAAGCGTGATGAAGGAAGAATAACGGATCATTTGCACATTAATCCAAACAAGAGCATTTGCATGACTATATTCGAGTGACGTCCAATCTGTCGGATATTTGCATCCCTATAATTTCCTTTTTTAATTAATTATTAAATTTCTCAAAATTATTTGAAAAGAAGAGGAAGTCTCAATTCTACGTATGATATAAAAGTCAAAGTTCTTTATGAATCAAAAAAGTTAAAGATATTTATAATTTTAGCTAATTAATTCTTGATCATTTTAATATTATACAATAAATCCACGTGCTGGTTGAAATTAATATTAGCAAAAGAGAAAAACTTATTAAAAATTGTAACCACTGGAATAATTTATAGGGAAGAGATTAATTAACCGATTGAGGTGCAGCATATGCAAGTACACCGATTACATTTGAATGTCGCATTCTCCCTAGAAATGAATTAATTTAGCAGCTTTATATGCAATTAACTCGTTAATATAATTTATTTGAAAATTAAGATGTGTTGATATTTTATTAATATTAGAATTTGTCCAATGGGAGACGAAACCATTAATTACATTACCACTTTTATCATTCTCTCCTATTAATTCCTTAATAATATTGTATCTGTGCTTTCTGGAATTGAACTTTCAAGCGTTGAATCCCAGAATGGTAACGATACATCGGATCAATGAATCGAAAAGCGATTTCTAATCTAAGGAAATTTTCTTCTACAGTCATTTCAATCTATCGTCCTATTTATTCTATGAGAAAGGAATGGAAATTATAAGATATTGTAGGAAGTACTTAAACTAATCAAAATTGAAATAAACTAAATTACAAAGTACCATTTGCGCTTTTTATCGTTAAACGGACCAAGAACTTATTTTGCGAAAACCTTTTGATATATTCTCGATGCCAAGGTAAGAAAGCTGACCCAGAATGTGCTCCACCACTTAGTTCAGGATTTGAATGCCATTGAGCAATTTTATCATAATCACCGCTTCGTTTTAATTGATTTAAAATATTATGAAATTGGTTTCTTTCTTTTTTACTTAATTGTCGATATTTTTTACGCCAATGAAATGTGGTTTCTTTCATTTTAGCCAATGAAAGTTTCTTACTATTTGACAGGAAACAATCCAAATTTCTCAATGAACCTTAAATTGATTCGTTTTTGATTGATTCACTGTTTCAGATAAATTCTGACAAAGATTTTGAAAATGACTTCCATAGCAGTTAACTGTCATTATCAATTTAATCGATATGAGATAATACTATTTAAAATAGACGAAAATTATGACTATGAAATAAATTAATTCAGATAATTTGTGAACTGATGAATACCATTGAAAAATAGACACAAACAGTTTAGATCCATACACGCCACAGCTTTCATTCTTTGATCACTCATTAAAATTTTCGGTGGGACTGTTATTACATGTACTTTCTAAATTGAAAATGATTAAGCTGAAATATGTGAATTATTTTCATAAAAAGAATTAATTATTTCTCTATAAAGAAAAAAGGAAGAAAAAAATATGGTACTAATGTAGTACGTTACTCTATTATTCAGTACTGCTATTATCACAAAATGCGATAGCAAGTAAGGAAAAAATTTTGTCATTCCAATCACTAACATTTTTCTTAATTATCGATAAATCAATAGATCGGTCTGATAATCTAATTGACGATGCTTGACGGATGAAATCATTAAGAATGACGGGAATTGTTCACGATGAATGAAAGTATTGGGTCGTTGTTCACCTGGTGGATCAACTGTTTCTATTCCATTGTATATGAATGAATCCTTTTTAATGCTATCAGTTAACGGTGGCCTTTGTACAACACTTATGCTACTCTTCAAATCATCATCTTTCAACATTTGCTGCGGGCGATTAATTGATGACATATATAATGATGAAATAGTGTGTGAAGAATATGACTTCACGTCGGTCGATTCCCCAGCATGAGTATGGATTAGCCTAATTCGTTCTAAAATTGAAAATTTTTTCACAGAATGGATACTGTGTGGATTACATATATTATAAATATACAAAGGACTTTGATAGAAACTAAATACGCAACTTATTAACACAGAAAATTTATTCCTTTTCGAGGATTCTAGGACGTAAGCGTGATGTTGAATTATGATTAGAGCAGATTATTGACAAATAATAAATGATAACATTTCGAGTATGCAGTGGTGATTGTGAAATATAGCATTATAGCAAGAAACTTATAAACTTCATGACTTATAAAATAAAAAATTTCAGAAATGACACTTACTGGGAGGTGAAGAAATTTCATTTTGTATCTCGAGTGCCATTCCTTTCGTTTCCATTGAGGTGTATGTGAAATTACTTTTTAGTCTGATGGATAATGGTAAGTTAATATGATGGCTCATACTGAATGGCATCTATCACCGGTGTATATTAGAGGGTATTGCACTTGCTGTAATAGGATGCTATGAAATGATGACTGTGAGGACCAGATGGTCCAACTTTGTCCATCTGGACTGACTAGTGGACCAAATTGTTTGTGAACTTCAGGATGACTGTGATTTCTTCAGCGAAATAGAATGCTGTTGCTAAAAGTGCTTCATTTTATAAATAAAACTGAAATTTCGAAAAACTGAAAGTTTCATTTCACGATTTACAGGATACTCTCAGTTATCATGTTCTACAGTATTCCAAACAGTTTCTATGAAAATTCCGGATACATACGAATTGCCAAACCGTTTCATTTGATTATCACAGTTATTTCGCTACATTTTTCCTATTTGTAATGAAAATCCACTTGAATGAAGTTTTGTTTTTCTTTTTTAAAAAGCCTTAAATACAAAAATTATCAAAAAGCTAACTAACTCTAACAGCTGTATTCCATTTTTTTAATTGTGTGCAGACAATTTGAAGCGCTGAATTAGGTGCTTGATAACAAAATGCAAAACGAATCTTACGCTCAGTATCAACGGAATATTCTAATAATGTAAATACAGTAAATAGTAATGATATATGCAAATGGTGCTGTTTATATAGTGAAATAGCTGAAATACTGCTGACAGGTTATTTCACCCCATTCATAAGATAGTGACGAAAGATTAAAACATTTATTATTTTATTAAAGCCCTTTATTAAGAAAATTACATAGGTTAGTTGTCTTACTTATGTATGAGATTCCTAGTAAAATTCGGCCGACTTGAACATTTCAGCTTAGAATCTTTTTTAATAAGTTACCAAAATGTGATATTTAACTACTCAAGAATCTCAAGAATATTGGATAAATAATTATCTTCTACAAGTACTCCATCCAATTTTGCTAATACCAAAAATTTTTTTGCGAAATCAATAGATAGTCAATAATATTTGTTCAGTGTTTCAGCGATTACCACCTAGAAAGTTTTTTTAATTTCATGTCTTATACCATTTCAAAGATCGAACTCATTTTGATCGAAGCGAGCTCAACCCACACTAAAATCTTGAAAGTTCTTTTATTCAGCTTACAAAATTTAATTTGTGGACGTTTGGATTAGAAACACATACAATAACGATACAATAACGCTTTCAAGGTTTTAGTGTAAATCAGAAATGATTTAAAAAACAAATTTCGATTTGATAAAAAAGCTATTTATTGATAAAATACAAACAGTTAGGGAAAAAGAATTTCGATTGGTTAGAAGGATGAAATATTCAGAGATATTTTACAAGAAAAAAAATTCCACCGAATAAGCTACTTTTTTCATCTAGCAAGTTGCAGTGAAGAAGTTTAGCAGTCTAATAATGATAATGAGAGAAGGAAGAAATAAATGGCCGCTTTAATTGAAAATGTTTTCTTGTGTTTCACTGCGACGAACATAATGATGTTCTAAAGATACGTTGCAACAGAGTTTTCGAAAACGCCATTTAAAAAGAATATATGCGCCATTAAATATGTCCATAACAATGCACTTCCAAGGAAGCAAAAGAAACTTTCTTTAAGTGACACTTGATAAGAAATTGTAATTGTAAGAGGGTAACTGTAGGAGTTCGAAATTATTTATCGGCTTAACTGTGAAATAATGAACTATTAATCATACGTTAGTTGACAATAACTTGATAAGAGAAGAACTATTATTCTATCTCATCCATTAACTTATATAAAATTACCTATCTGCAACTCATTGCATTTTATCGTGATAGCTTGTTCATATTTAAAGGTTTTGATTCCAAAAATTTTCGCAAGATTTTCCGGATGTTTCAATCTCAAGATCTGTATTAGAAAATATCTTCACCACTATCAGTTAATTTTCTTATATGAAGATTATTAGCAAAGAAATGAAAGTAATTTGAAATTTTATCTTTTTCTCTCAAAAGTTGATGTGGAGCAAAAACTTAAAATTTTACTTTAAATTTATTACCTCGCATTCAAATAATCAAGTTTGTAAATGGAGAGCTGTGCGTTACGCTATTGATCTGTAACGATACGCTATTGATCTTTTCCCTTTGTGAGATTTTTAATAGAGTACAATCGTTTTTTCTTTTATGACAAATTACAAGTCAAAAATTTCACGTTTCAAATATAAATTTCATACTTTAGAGATTATAACCATCTAATAATCGATAAGAAAAACTGGTCGTTATTCTGAAATGTTAGCTGGAGAATATTTATTGACGAGGTGCAATAACGCAATACAATCTGAATTTTGTCAAAAGCGCATAAAAAGACTTATTATAAGAAAGTTTTATCGCTTGAATATCAATTAATTCACTCGTAGAATTCGAGATTTCAAAAATTAATTGAACTATTTTCGCTTTTGACGATTGCCTTATTTCAGAGAAATGTTTCACTTGAGAAATATTTACTTGACGTCTTTATCAAAAACGATGTCTAGTTTTAGATCACAACAAACGTTTCTAAGACTATTAGTAAAAGAAAAATTCTAAATTAGTCAAACTGCTAAAGTAACACTGATTTATCTTGGCATTTTTTTCAAAATACTCGTTCCATTTCTCATTTCATTACAATTATGCCGTTTGTAAAATCTTCGAGAGAAGAAATAAATTTGTAAAATTCTTTTATTGTCTCCGAAAAAATGAATTGACTACCCGAGCCGGAATCGGCCAATATTAATCATTTGCAATGCAATGTTCAAATTTTTCTGAAAAACCTTAATTCATAATTTTATCATTCAACGCGAAACGAAGTTCAAAATTAGTTTCTTTATTTATGATTCTGCAAATGACATAATCACAACCAAGTAATCAAAGGACAAGTGCATTTTTTTCGAAAAATTAAATGGCATTTTTATTAATATATTCACTTCTTAAATGATTAATGGCACATCAATATTCGGAACTTTTGCCGTTTTTGTCGTAAACGATGAAAAAATTCACTATTTAATTTCCAGCAAGTTTTCTTTATTCATGGCCAGAAAATTATACAAAATTTAAACTAATTCCAAGAAAATGAATCTATAAAGCACCATGAATAGGAAACAATTTAGGATTGTGATAGGATGATCGATATAATGACATGATCGAGATAAGTGACTATAATTTTTTTTAGGATAGGAGCAAAGTTAGCTTTTTTGTACCAAAATAGATAGTTACAGAATGTTGGAAGTTTCAATATATGCAAACTAAGACATTTAAACTCAAAAATTTAGACTAAGAAATTAAGAGCCAATTAATTCTAATATAATGAGAATTTTAAATTACCTGATATTTAAATGAAATAAACGCGACTACTTTCGTGAAACTAAAAATATTATTTTCAGTATTTTTACATTTGTAGTATTTCACAGTTTATATTATTGTTAGAGAAGTTTCAATACTATTAAACAAAACTCTTTTTGGAATAATTCAAAGAAAAAGCTAAAAATGAGATCATAAATGCTAAAAGCAATCATTGCTGCTATATGAACTTTGTTACTTTCGAAAGAGTTTGCAGAATAATAATGAACAAAAGTTAAATAGGAAAAGATGCAAAAGAAGTAAAGTAAAAGCGATATAAATTATGTAATAAGAGATAATTAAACAGTTCATGAAACAATGAGAGAAATGAGAACAAAAGATTTCGTCTTCATTTTTTCAAAATTTGAAGAGATGACTCACTCGCTTAAACAATTGTTTTGATTAATTCATTATTCCTTCACAGATAACTCTGTTCCATTTACAACAGCAACAATGCTTCTTCTTTTTTGATTATTTGATATTAATTAAATTGTGAGCAATAATCTAATTGTTCTTATTCAATTTGACTTAAATTCAACTTTAAAGTATAACTTGTCGCTGAAAAAGCGAGGAAAGGGAGCAAGA